>BQNB010042822.1:0-45887 GCA_026074375.1 Tanacetum coccineum | reverse complement strand
TATTAGAAAAACCGGTTTTTTTAAAACCGGTTTTCTAATAACCGAAAACCGGTTTTAACCGATTTTTTTGCACCACTAACTGTAGCAAACTATGTCAAAACGACATAGTTTTATTCCACATAGTATATGTATATAATATACTATTGGCGGTATTTTGTTGTATCAGGGCGTATGATTTGAAAGGTAACAAAAGAAGTTACAACTTAACTATTTTTTTAATTGGATTTATGGGTGAGCAGAAAAACCGAAAAAACAAAAAACCGAATCGAACTGAAAATAACCGAACCGAACTAATAACCGAACCGAATTTGCTAAAACCGAACCGAACTACGAATTCGGTTCTCGGGTTGGATATGGGTTTGGCAGTCTGAACCGAGAACCGAACCGAAAACCGAATTTATATAAATATATATATTTTTTATATATTTATATGTATAAAAAGATCAATAAAATTTAATCCTAAATTAAAAAACATTTTTTATTCTTGAAATACTTTTTTTTGCTAAATATCAATGTAGGTTTTTCTTTCTTTTTAAATAAATAGTGTAATTCGGGTTATTCGAGTCAACCCGAAAACCGAACCGAATTTAAATTTGGTTTTCGGGCTGACCCAAAAAAAAATAACCAAACTAACCGAATCGAACAAACCGAATAACCCGATAATCGAACCGATAACACCCCTATCGGCTAATTGGATTGGATTGTTCATAGGTCAAAACCATTCGGCCCATATGGCTTGAATGGATTTGAAAAACCACAGCCCATATGGTTTGAATGAAATCGAAATCATTGCTGGTAAAAGCGATTTTGTAATATTTTCTTTCTTTTCTCCATCTCTTTACTACTTAAATAAAATTATCGTGTAAATATATACTCCGCGACTACGAACGTTATTTGAGAAAATTGCAACATAAAAGGTTACATCCTAAATGAGCCACTAAATTACATTCACGTATAACCTATGAGAAGGAAAAAACTAATTGGATGCTCATAGCTTATTGTTATCTACAGTTTTAACGAGGATCTGTTTTTAAAGAGGCGAATGAGTAGTCATTTTCGAATGAACCAACTGGAATCGCAAAAAATTTCGGCCATGAGGGAATCGAAAGCTGACCATATCTCAACTAAATATAAGAAATCGATCTCGTGGAATCGCAAGGAATACCACCCAAAAAGAAAAAGAGATGCATCACAATACAGCTCTAAGGGATCCACCAAAGTGAACTCTCTTGACAATGACAAACCAATACAGGCGAGCGGGTGATGGTGAAGGAAACACTAGATTAAATTCACATCCGTTGAATTGAATGAATACATCGTATGAGAGGACAAGGTTGGCGATCATTAAGAACTTGATTACTCCGAGTCTTTCATATTTTCCATGTTGCTAGGAATATGTAGTTTGATACATCATGACTTAGTGCACCGTTCCTAAGAGTGCTAGGAAGAGACGATTCAGACCACACTGATTTGTACACGAGCCCTCTTCGTGAAAGGTCTCCGTGACCGGCTAGATACATAATATAGACACGAATTCCTTGCATGGGATCAAATAATAACAAACATTCAGAAACAGGAGAATGAAAATGTATATAAAGTTATACAAAGTTACAAAATAGTTTAAGGAAATCCAACACGCATGAATATTCCTATACTATGCAAGTCATACCCACCCAAGTTTGAAAGCCCAACATTAGATTGTCTCAATTAGTTAAAACATCACATGATATGATTCAATATTAGTTCCAAACGAAAGCACAAGCTTTTACATATTGTTTCATTCAATCAACATTACGTATGACCATGTACACGCACAACCTTTCTTCAAACACCCATTAGCGAAAGCAGTTCTTGTCGATGTGCCGTGTGCAAGCGAAATAAGTTGGACACGCAACTACACAGGCAATAGAAAATATGGTAAAAAGTTTCAATTAGCTATACAAATCGCAGGTACTGCAGGGTACAAATAAACTCCTAGTTAACTTAATAGCTACTTGTGATACAACAATATACTAACCTATACATGATTGAAACATATATACGCCTTAGCTAAACCACTGAGATTCTACATGTTCAAAAGAGTGTGATCAGTTAGCGTTATCGAGTGATCCAGAACCAATAGACATCCCCAATCTGGTTCCTAGGAATACCACATAAATCGTCATTAGCCCAATCCCGAAGGACTTGCTTGGCTGCATTGCGTTTCTAGGTAACATTACTAAAGACCAAAGCAACCCGACTACTAGAAAGCCAATGTTACAGAAAAGCCCGACGTCACCGGACATTGTGTAAGATTCGGGTCTGTTTGACCACGATCCAATTAGCATACAAATTCCCAAACCAGCAAGCGTGTTGAACATAGGGCCTGCATAGCATCCAGACATGGCTATTTGCACACCCTCGCCTCCTTTAACAGCCAATGCAACATTTGACATCAAGTCACCCATCGAGTTACCCCATGCTAATACGGTTAATCCAAGAATTGACGGATTAATTCCAAATATCAGTCCAAACGCCACTAAAAGTGCAACGAGCTCGTTAGCTATAATGTAGAACCAAATGATACTCATGAAGAACCCTCCAAGAACCCATGGAAGCAACCACTTTTGAGGTGGTTGGTTCTGTCTAGTGCATATGAATGCAACGCCACCTAGCATACAACCGAGAAGCGCACATGCCAAGTAGATTAGCCATATGGTTAAAAGACTGTCATCATGTTCAGTGTTCCAAAGTAACCCTAGAAGTAAAGGTGCAAATGTAACACTAGCAACGGCGTAACCTTTTGACCATCTTTCTTCCTCGATTATTGGAATTGTTAATCTTCTTGGTAGTGTTAATGGGACTTCTAACCACGAAAACAATTTAGAACACGAAAAGGATGAGTCTTTCTTTTCAGTAACCGTCACCTCATCTTTCCATCCCCATGGATCTGTTCCATCTTCTGAACCATGTCCATGAACCTCTGAATATATCGCAACGTTCGAACCCCACATCCAATGAGGAACCTTAGATTCAATCAATTGTGGAACATCATCAGAATCACTAAAAGACGCATTTCTAGATTCAAGATCAGTAATTTCAGGACCATCCAACTGAGTAACTGATAACAACGGGACACACGTATCCACTTTCAAATCACCATCTTTTCGTCTGAACAACTCATTAGCAGCAACTAAGGTAGCGTAAACAACATATATCAAAACAAACGCAATCGCCCCAACAACACTAATCTCACCAACAAACAAAATAACACCAAGCGACACAACAGCAAACAAAAGCACACAAACATCTCTAACAAAACACTTCTTATCAATACTCACAACCTGATCAGCCAAACATATCGAAATAGTCCCAACAACAACACACGTCACGAAAATCGCTCCACCAAGTATACTATTCAACCCAACATCACCATTATCAGCACCCACAAAAGCCGCAATACTAGCAAATACATCAGGAGCACCATTACCTAATGGCAACAAAGTCACCCCAGCTAAAGTAGCAGGCAACTTTAACAAATTCGACAACTTTTCGAGCGAACAACAGAAATAATCAGCAGCAGTATTACCCAATAGATAAAACAATGCAGCCAACCAAACACTTAACACAACATAACCAATACTACTATAATCACCACAAATACAGTAAAAAAAATTCAAATAGTTAAGAAAACCATTAGAATTACATTGAGGATAAGCTTTTAAAAAGTCACATTGACTATCATACCCTTCATGTTGATTCAAACCAGTACAATCAGGTGGTGTTTTTATACTTCTAAACCCAACTTGATTCTCATCACTTCGATTCCAATTATGACTCAAAAAATGAAAACCAAACACCACAAACACAAGTGTAAATACCCCATGTAAAAACCCACGAAAATTTAACTGATGACCCATTAATTTCTAATCGTTTTTTTTTTCACAATTTGGTTAAAAATACTAATTTTTTAACAAAAATAAAGGGAAACTGAAATATGGATATTAGTAAGAAAACCATCAAGATTCACAAAGTACAATCTTTTTAGAAAATAATTGTGAAATTAGAGATTTTATAAAATTTAACTGATGACCCATATATTATATTTATAAAAAAACTAAAAAGCAATAGTTTTTAACAAAAATGAAGGAAAATTGAGATATGGGTATTGTTAAGATCATCATCAAGATTCATAAAGTACAATTTTCTTGGGAAATAATGTTGAAATGAGAGATTTTATAGAACTGTGTAAATAAGATGAAGAAAATAAAGGGTAGATGAAATAGGATTCTTGTGATGAAGAGTGTGATGTGTTGATAGATGGCTTGTGTTTTGGTTTATGTGAAGTGTTTGTGTTGATTGAAGATGGTTTCACTTTTTATGGGAAGGTCTCATCTATGACATGATATGAAATGAATTATGGAATTTGTGTCGTCATTTTCAGCAATTTAAATGTGCTAAAGGGTATTACTGATATACGGAGTATCATTTTTTAATCATTTAAAACTTGCTGCAGATATCTTCTAATCAGTTTTTTTTAATTATTTAAAAAAAAGGTTATATCGGATACTCTTCATTATTGGGGGATCGATCTCAGTCATTCATCCATACAAAAACAATTAAGGGATAAGATTAATACACTTTTATTAATTAAAAAAAAGAATTAAAAAAGTAGAGGGGCATCTCAGTCATTTTACCTCACATACCTACCACACCCCGTCTTTTACAGATCTGCTATTCTCTCTCTCACTAAACATACACTAAAAACATACAAAACACATATTTTTACATCGATCAAAAAAATACACACACTAAACACACACACACACACATCAAAAATCATCCACGAATGCATCAAAAAATGAAAGAAAAAGATTTCGATGATGTTGTTGAAGAACAAATCTTAACGATTAAGCTTATAGATGAAAATTCAAGTTAAAAATCGCTGAAATACAAGCTTAAAATCACTAATTCATGTATAAAACACTTCATCTACATACTGTAATGTTATTTATGCATAAATGGTGAAGCGTGCTGTTCATAGAGTTTGTGATAAACATATTGTGATTTTTGTTCAAGTTATTGTGTTTATAAAGTTTATAATGAAGATATTTTGATGATATCTTGATATTTGATGTTGTTATAGTGATAAGTAAGTTTTAGATAGAGTATGTTGATGTTATTAAGACTTTAGTGAAGAAAATATGTGATTAGAAGTTAAGTTCTCACTATTTAAAAAGGATTTGTTGATGATATTGTGATTTTCGAGACGAAATGATGGACTAAAAGTTAGTTTGAGTAATAAAATCATAGTGTAAGAACACGAATAAGCCTTTGCCAAAGCTGTAGGTTAAGCCTAAGACGAAGTCGAAGGCTTAGTCTACATTAAACAAATATAGTGTGACGTGTTAGTGAAAAATCATATATGATAAGCTGCCTGAAAAAACTATAAAAACTGATATACTATATCATATATGATATAAGTTAGGTTTTAAGCATTTATGGAGATTTTATTGATGTTATTGGTTTGAAAAGTGTGATTAGAAGGCTTAGCATAAAACAAAGCCTGCGGTTAAGCCGCTGGCTTTGACTTCAGATGGCAAAGCCAAAGGCATAGCTTGCCACTAAGACTTCAGAAAAGTGAAGGCATAAGCTTCGACAAAGTGAAGGCATAGCCTGAAATTAATCATTCCATTCGGATAAATGAAGGCTTAGCCATAGGTTATGCCTTTGGCAAAAGCCTTAATCTGCTCTTAATGTATATGACATATGCTATTAATTTGTTTATAAAAAAAAGATACTACTTTAATGAAGAAATGTGTAATTAAAATTTAGGTTTTATCTCTTTAGAAATGATTTGTTGATGATATTTCAAATTATATAGGCATTCATTCCAATCATCGCCCATGAACACTACTATATGATTGTTTTCAATCTGTCAAAGGGCGCTTATGTGATAATCGGATACTCAAAATCATCGCAGACATATGATACAAAATATAAGCAAGTCTGTGATTTTCTGGTGAGTAATTAAAAATTAGTTGTGTGTATAATATCATATATGATAATCTGCTTGAAAGTCGGCATCTTTAACACTATATTATATTATATATGATAATGTGCTTGAAAATAAAATCAAATCTTTTTATTTGTGTAGAGAAAGTTGTTTTCAAGACATCCTGAACACCACAAGCATCCAAAGGCCAAAAGAAGTAAAAAAACCAACAATCAACAGACCAAAATAGGCTACAAAAGCCAACATTCTCGACCGAAAAACGAGGACAATGGCAAGACATGATCAAGATGAGCGTAAAATTTTCAACAAAAATGTTGATGCATGAGATTAACCTTCACCGAGAGAAGATCAGTGAAGAAGCTCATGAATTTGCAAAGGTGCACACGGACAAAATGCAATCTCCATTTATTTTCTAATGATCTTCGTATGGAGTTTTGACATCTACGAACGATTTTGAAAACCATCTGAAACTGGTACAATGTCTTGCTAAAAATGGTTTAACTTTGTTGATACTATGTCGTCATGTTTTATGCTGAAATGAAAATGACGAAACATTTGCGGATGCGATTTTAAATATTGTGTCTATTTTGTTTAAGTTTTATTGTACACATTCATAATCACTTGTAAAAATAGCATTAGAACAGAAAACATGTTATCATTGTTTAAACATCAAATATGATAGTTGATAAATCAATGATGATCATGTTAAATCACATGTGATTTCTGAAAGAAATCACATATGATGTTTGTTACCAACTTGTAAAATACAAATAACACATGTGATAATTCAAATGTAAAAGAAATTGATGTAAAATCACATGTGATTTCCTAGAATATCACATGTGATATATAATAGATTAACATTCATGTAAGATCAAAAACAACAAAAGTCAAGTGAAAAAAGAATTTATAACACTTGTTCATATAACAATCAAACATAAAAAATAGTACTTTTAAACAACAACTTCTTCTTGAACCACAACTTATTGTTGAACCACGACTTATTCTTGATCTTCAAACCTCTTAGGGCACTTCCTCTTGTTGTGATCAAAACATCCACATAATCTATAGAAACTGTAAAGGGGGGTGAATACGTTTCCGTTTAAAAACTTTAGATCAAAACATTCCATCACTCTCAGCCGACGGTCCCATAAATATATGGGGGCCGCCTAGTACTTCAGGGGGCGCCTGATTTATGAGGACCGCCTCCAGAAGAGGTTTCGGACTAGATCTTTTATATCAAATCACCAATCAAGTTTGATGCAATATGAGAAGTGTCGATAATAGATTTACAATAACTAGCGCATATTCTACCAATATATCCACACTCACAATGTTTACTACAAAGAGCTACACAACCATGGCTAACATAACATACATAACAATTTACACAATCATAAGCACAATGCAAGTGTAAAAGTAAAGCGATAAATGTAAAGACATAAGTAAAGAGAAAGGTAAAAGAAAATGCAAACCGAACACGGTGATTTATAGTGGTTCGGTCACGAAGCTCCTCTTCGTCATACTCCACTCCCCGAGTACCCAACTTGAGAGTTACTTCACTAGTCAACAAGCTCCCTTCTCGGCGGAGAAAACTATACAAGTTGCTTACATTATTTTCTGACACTAAGCTAGATGTCGAGTTCTTCTTCGGGTACAACCAAACCCGTTATGTTTTATGGCCCAACATAACAAACCTTATGTTTTAAGGCCTAAACACACAAACCGTGTCGCTTACATTATTTTTCGACACTAAGCTAGATGTCAAGTCCTAATCTTAGCTAGAACCAATCTACCACCCACACTTGTATTTTGAGGACTAAAATACTAACTGACACACCATCAATCCTTTTGAATTTATACACCATTCGGATCTACACACTACTAAAGATTGTAAGACATGGACTCGATCTATATGTAACAAATGTTACAAATGGACTAACTAGACTACATAACTTCGTATCTTAACGATGACGAAAGTTCTTCTCTTGCACTTGAGGGAAGAAGAAAAGGATAGAAGATTGGATCACATTTAAACAAGATTAAACAAGTTAAATGATCAAAGATTTAGAAAGATTTTAGTGACATTTAGAGAGAGAAAGATTGAGAGAAATATGTGCAAAAAGATTGTAAAAATAGTTGGAAGTGACCCACTATTTGTAGGAGCTGAAAAACAATTTGTCAAACAACGACGACCCCCAAATATATTAGGGGGCCGCCCAATATTTAAGGGGCGCGTCGACATATTTAAGAGACCGCCCCGACAGACGATCATATTTTTATCTTTTTGTGGTGAAGGTAAAATATGGTGAAAAACTGACTTGTTTTAAGGGGGAAATGACTAGATTTGAAATTTGAATAAATTACCACATAAAACATTTCTTTATAATTTCAAAAATAATTTGTCTAAATATTTTTTAAGAAATTGTTTTGTTATATTGATAAAAATATAAAGTTTAAGACAAAAACTTATTTCTTTGATCATCCTACAAGTTTAATGTTGTTTGTACATACCTTACGTGATTTACGTCGGGTGCAAACAAATGCCGGTGTTGATGTAGACTTGAGACGTCCAGAGATGTAGATGCATGTATGCATTGATGATTTGTGATTATGAGTAACTTACGCACTTTACGCTACGTATTACAAGTCACATGTTACGTATTACGTTATGTATGCATGTGGTATCATACGCCAAGGGGTTTTTAGTGATTTTATTCTTAGTTTTTTCTTTGTTTCACTTGGTTCGAACACTATACAAAAAGAAGGTTTCATTTTTGTGCGTTCAAAAACCATAAAGCTTGCAACTTTCTTGTTTATTTACCTTCATATAGGTTAGAAGTACAAGTCAATCCTTGGAAAAACATCAAAAGGTTGATCTTTTAAAGGTTTTTGGTTCGAAAAGAGGGTTTTTGTACTTGAATCTTGATTTCAAATTTTTCGTCTTAAAAATGTTAAAGTTTGGATTTTTAAGGTCCTCGTAGCTTTAATATACTTAGTTGTGCAAGAAAAATCGGGTAAAAACGTCAAAAAATGAGTCTTTTGGTAATTTTTGATTTTTGAGTTTCGAACATATTTGGGCGATTTATACGCTTGGTAAGGCAATTTATACGCAGTGTTATCTAAGGTGATTTATACGCAGTGTTATCAAAGGCGATTTATACGTGTGTTTCAACATAGGCGATTTATACGTGTGTATTTAACACAGGTGATTTATACGTGTGTGTTTAACACATGCGATTTATACGTGTGTATTTAACACAGGCGATTTATACGTGTGTATTTAACACAGGCTATTTATACGTGTGATTTTACACAGGTGATTTATACACTGTTTTTTTAGGAATTTTATTCACTTTGCTTGGGAGGATTATACACTTCTCGTGGGTGAATTATACAATTCTCATTAGGTGAATTATACGATTTTTCTTTGATTCGTAAAATCCCGTGAAATATTAACTTATTTTCCTGGGTTTATCAAGAATTGTAAAATCTCGTGTATTCCTAAGACTCAATCACTTCATATAACTTAAGATCCGATATCTATTCACAACTTTATCAAAATGTCAAATACCAATATGCAAACTCAAACATCCAATGCTCTTCATAATATCATGGAAGCGGGTGGCAAAGATCGTCCACCAATGTTAGCACCGGGTAATTACGTTTAGTGGAAATCCAGAACCAAGAGATACATTGACACCAAACCTAACAATGAACTCATCTACTATTGTCTCCAAAATCTAACATACAAGTTTAAATGGACTGAGAAGACAGTTTCAGTTGCTGAAGGTAGTTATGAAACAACTACAAAAGGGTATATGGAGAACTATAAGAATGTTTCACAGGACATACACGATCAACTGAATGCTGAAGCTGAAGCCGTTTAAATCATTCTCACAAGGATAGATAACGATATCTACTCCACAGTTGATGCTTGTCCTAATGCATGTGAAATGTGGAAAGCCATTGAAAGGTTGAAACAAGGTGAATCAATCAATGTTCAAGATCTTGAAACCAACTTGTATTGGGAGTTTGGAAAATTCACATCACGGGATGGTGAATCACTTGAATCGTATTACTCAAGGTTCTATAAGATGATGAATGAGCTTGTCAGAAATCAGTGTGATGTTACAAATCATCAAGTGAATGTCCAGTTCTTACTTCAACTTCAACCAGAATGGCAAAGGTTTGTGACACTTGTTAAGCAGAGTCAAGAGCTGAAGACTGTCTCCTATCACAAACTTTATGACATCCTGAAGCAACACCAGAATGAAGTCAACGAGATAAGAGCTGAAAGACTAGCACGTACTGCTAATCCACTTGCACTTGTTGCTCAACAACAACCAGTTTACCATCCTCAAAACCATCCTACTCACAACAATCAATATTCCTCCACCAGATCACAACAAGCTACTAGAAACCGAGGAAAAGCAATTGTCAACTCTTCTGCTCCTATTTATGATCAAGAACCTGCCCCACGGTACTGTGAAGAATGATTGAAAAAGTAAAGGAAAAAGAGATTGACAAACTCATGGCTTTAATTTCTCTCTCGTTCAAGAAAATCTACAAACCTACCAACAACAACCTTCGAACTTCATCAAACACCAGTAGAGCTAATCAAGATAATTCTCCAAGAATCAACAGAGGAACTGGGTATGATAATCAAAGGGTAGTTAATGTTGCTGGGGCTAGGGAAAATGTAGGTACTCAGGTTGTGCAAAAGTCTGGGATTCAGTGTATACTCAAGGAATAATGGGCATGATCATGGAATGTCAGAAACCGAAATGAGTAAAGGATGCAGCTTATCCAAGGAAAATATGTAGATTGTGTAAGACAGAGGAAGCTAGGTTTTTTTTTTTATTTTTTTTTATTTTTTTTTTTTTTTTTAGTTCAGCTTAAATGTAGAGCAAGCTGATTGGAAGGATGACACTGATGATGAGTCTAACGATCAAGAATTGGAAGCACATTATATGTACATGGCACATATTAAAGAGGTTACTCCAGATGCAGCTGACAATTCTGGACCCATCTTTGATGCTGAGCCATTGCATAAGGTACAAAACAATAATGATAACTATAATGTGTTTGCCATTGAAAATGAACATCTTGAGCAACCTGAATTTGTTAATGACATATATCTAGAGGAACAAGGTGACACCAATATCACTATTGATTCATTGGATCTGTTTATGAATGAGATCAGATGACCGGGATGGACACTGATGAACTTGATCAAGGAACGTGATGTTGCTTGCTTCTTTAATAAAGAAACTAAAATGTGGCAATGGATGACAGCAAACTGTAATAAATTTTGGAAACATCAAACAAGGAATTAGTTATAAACTAAAAAGGTGATATTGAGGATTTCAAAACTAAAAATAAAAGTTTAGAATAATCAAATAACCATTTCAAAGAAGCAAACAATGGACTTTAAGAACCATCATTGATGTTCAAAGACCTTAGAAGTTCCAGCGAACTGATAATAATCATATGTAATTATGCATCACCAGTGCAATTGATTGTTCAGAAAGCTAAAGGGGATTAATGTCATTACAAAATTGAATTGAAAAGTCCATTCTAATGAATATACGCGATAAGATAAATGATTTAAATCAAACAATTTTTCGATATGAAAAAGGAGCTTTTTGCACATCAAGAAACCATCTCCATAATGTCACAAGAAAAAGAGGCTCAGATTAAGTTTTACAAAACTCAGTAAGACAAAGAATTTGAATAAAGTCCGTTGCTATTAGAAAATAAAGTCAAGGTTTTGGATGATATTATATATAAAACCGGTCAATCTGTTCAAACAATGAATATGCTTAATCGTAATTGTAAAACGAGTTTTGCAAAACCTGAGTTCCTCATGAAAGCTCAGAGAGAGAATCCTCGTCTGTATGATATAGGATGCTATAATGATAATCTTGCTTTAATGTTAGCCCCTAAAACTGACGAAACGATTCGTCTTGCAAAAGAAAGTCGATCAAAATTAAGCGATTTAATCAGACCTTTTGATTATGACCAGTTGAATAATCTTTATGATTTGTTCGTTCCACAACGGGAAAAGTCGCCTAAACAACACTATTTTTCAAAAACGTCAAAGATGAGTCATACATCTTCTAATAATGAAATTTCCAAAGAGTCTTTTCATAAACAACAAACTTTGTTAGAAAAACGAATGGATGAATTCATTCCATGGGATCAAAAGTGTAAAAGCTCTAAAGAACTTTTCAAGATTAAAAAGAGTGTTGACACAATTTTTGATGGAGTGGAACGTTGCAAACAAACAATTGCTAAAAGAACATATTTTGGTAACATAGATCCTTTTATTCAAAACACAATCGAAGGAAATTTTTGCCCCCAAATTAGAAGAATCAATGAGGACTTAGAAAAATTTCACTTGTGTTTGAACAAGGAAATGGTTGCTGATTTGAGATACTTTAATTCTCTTGAACATGAAGTAGACACTCTCAAATCTCAACTGGAAACTCAAAAAACATAGTTTTTGAATGAAATCGACAGACTTTTAAGGGAATATTATTATGCTGATCACATGAATGCAATACTTGGTGTGTACACTGATCTGGATGAAATTACTAATTTGCGATGTGATTATTTGGAAACTTTGGAAAAATGTGAACATCTTGAAAAAAAGCTTTCAAAAAGCAAAACAATGTCAAAGAGTTTTGAAGCACTTCAGAAACATGCGATTAATCTGGAACTTGATTTACAATAGTGCAAAGAAAAGATAAAAAATGACAAATATTTCAAAGAAAACCAGTCAAAGGAATTTCTGAAAGAACGTGAACAATACTTTGAAATTCAAGACTTGAAAGCTCAATTACAAGACAAATGAATTGCAATAAGTGAGTTGAAGAAACTCATTGAAAAGATGAAAGGAAAATATGTGGAAACTAATTTTGAAAAATCATCAGTTATTCGACAACCGAATGCTTTTAAAAGTCAAAGACAATCAGTTTTAGGGAAACCGGCTATTTTTCAGATTCTCTTGAAAAGAAAGATTTTTCAAAGTCAAAGCCAGTTACCAAAAATAATGTGTCAAATGATTTTTCGAAACCAGTCAATGCACAGATTTTGCCTCAGAACATTAAGCCTGTCTTAAAGACCACAAATGTGATTGCCCCGGGAATGTATAAAGTTCACACTGGTCCCAATCAAACTAGAACACCATAGTTGCCTCAAGATATTAGGAAAACTAACAAATGCTTGTCCTTTTCTACAGGAGTAATTCCTAATACTAGCGTTAGCAGACCACAGCTTAAGAGCAATCGAATGGGAGATAGAGTCATATGACAATCATGATTTATGTGTTCTACATTATATTAATGGCGTAAATTCTAGGACTAGACAACCAATTGTTGTGCCTATTAGTACTAGATAACCCAAGCATAATGTGAACCAATCTGTTGCAACATCCAATAGAAATACGTTGCCAACCAGGACTCCCTGTTAAGAAATCTAGAAACATACATAGGAAAGTTATATGAGCAAGTTAGTAAGTCATGCAGTTGGTGGTACCCTAAGTATTCACCACCCGGATACAAGTGGAAACCTAAGTCTTCAAATAGGAAATGTAACCCAAAAGTTTAGTTATGCATTGAGAAATGCATCTAGGAACTGCTAATATTTTAGGAACCTATGACTCCCGAGGTGTTCCACTATATCTAATACATCCATTGTCTTCTATTTCTTTTGCTGTAGAGAGATTATTTATTCATCGTTCACTCTGGGTGCTCAAAGCACTATGACCGGGAAATCTCAAACTTCTAATATATTGTGGAGAATATTTCCTGGGGAAGGTGAGTTTGGAAATGATAAAATTGCATCAATTCTTGGTTATGGAGATCTGGTTCAAGGAAATATTATTATCAAAATGGTTTACTATGTCGAAGGGCGGAATCAATTTATTCTATGTTGGTTAATTTTGTGATGCGGATTTGGATGTTTGCTTTTCGGATAGTCTACATGATACATCCGTGATTTGGGAAGGGAAATATCTTCTCACAGGTTCTAGTGGCACAGATTTGTACTCAATCCACTCTTAAGACACACCACTCCCAATCCAATTTGCTTAATGGTAAAGCCTCATCGTCTCAAGCATGGTTTGGCATCGTCGTCTATCTATCTAAACTTCCGACACATCAAACTTGCTTTCAAAGAATAATATTGTGAATGGACTTCCAAAATTAAAATTCATCAAAGATCATCTTTTTTCTTCTTGTGAGTTAGGGAAAGCAAAAAGAAAGTCTTTTCACACTAAGACTACCCCGAGCTCAAAAAGATCGAGGGGAGACATCATCTCGTCATGTTGATTCATCAACACCATCCTTCTACACAACGTTGGACAAAAGATCATCCATTATAACAAGTCATTAGAAATCCTTATCAATCAGTTAGAATAAGATGTCATCTCAAAACAGATGGCGAGATATGTATATTCGCACTCACCATGAGTCAAACCGAACTAAAGAACATCAAAGAAGCCATGGCTGATTATGCATGGATTGAATCAATGCAGGAAGAACTTCACCAGTTTGATCAATTAGATGTATGGGAATTAGTCGACAGACCACTTTGCAAAAATGTAATTAACTTAAAGTGGCTCTGGAAAAACAAATGTGATGAGGAAAATACTATTATTCCCAACAAAATATCGTCTTGTAGCTAAGGGATATGCTCAAAAGGAAGGAATTGATTTTGAAGAGTCATTTGCACCAGTTGCTCGGTTGGAGGCTGTCGGGTTGTCTTTGGTACGGATGCACACAAAATCATTTACCGTATACTAGATGGACGTCAAAACAACATTTCTTTATGGACCTCTTAATGAAGAAGTGTACGTAAACCAACCAAATGGATTTGTTGACCCATATCATCCTGACCAAGTTTACCGTCTCAAGAAAGCATTATATGGTCTCAAACAAGTTCCAAGAGCGTGGTATGATGAACTCTCTAATTTCCTGGTTCAAAAGGGACTCTCAAAATGTTTTTTGATCCAACTCTTTTCATAACTAAAACTTGGGGGAAAGTACATTATTGCTTGTGCAAAAATTGATGACATTATTTTTGGTTCTACAACCCAAAAACTTTTAAAACGATTTGAAATAAAACGAATGCACAGCAAAAGTTGATATGTCTATGATGGGGGAGCTGAAAATTTCTTTTTAGGAATTCAGATCCTCCAATCACCTCGTGGTATCTTTATAAACAAAGCTAATTATGCTTCAAGAGATAACTTAAAAAGCATGGTATGAACTCATGTTGATAGCATTGGTACTTCAATGGCTACGAAAAACACCTAGTTGCCGACAGTGAGTGGTACTCGGACGACCAACGAAATAATCGTAGTATGTCGGAGACTCATGTACTAACTAGCAAGTAGACCAGATATTGTACATGAACATGTTATTATGCTTCGTTATCAAGCCAAACGACTGAGAAAACACTTCACTGCGGTTAAGCGGATCTTTTCGGTACTTAAAGATTCCATTTAACATGGCGGATCTTTGGTATCCGAAGGACACCAGTTTTGAACTAACTGCTTTTTCAGATTCGGATCACGCGGGTTGTCTCGATTCATGTAAAAGCACATCTGGTGGCATACAATTTCTAGGTGGTGACAAGTTAGTTAATTGGTCGTCAAAGAAATAGAACTACACTTCAATGTTTTCAGCAGAAGCCGAGTATGTGTCTTTATCTGCGTGTTGCGCTCAAGTTCTATGGTTGCCAACTCAGCTCACAGATTATGGCTTCCACTTTGATAAAATACCTATGTATTGTGACTCAAAGGCAGCCATAGCCATCGCGTGGCAATCAGTCCGCTATTCCGTACCAAGCACATCGATGTCAGATATCACTTCATAAAGGAACAGGTTGAAAAGGGTATTGTTGAATTATTCTTTGTCGGAACTGAATACCAGTTAGCTGACATGTTTACTAAAGCTCAGTTGGAAGATAGATTTAAGTATCTCGTCAGACGACTTGGTATGAGATGTTTGGCTCCAGATGAACTGGAGGTTCTGGCAAACGAATCTGCTTGATCTATCAAACATCAAGTTGTGAATATTTTTTCTTCTCTATTTATTTTTTATTAATAAAAATTTTGAAAATGAAAATACAAAAATATAAAACCAACAAAAAGAAAATAGAAAAATATAAAACCTAGAAAAACAAAATATAAAATCAGAAAATTTTCAAAAACACCAAAAAGAACCTTCTCGACATGTCTCTTGGAATCGATAACATTTACGTGCCTAGAAATGTTGATTAACATCGACACGGGTGTGTAAATGAAGTTCGAACAAGAGTTTCAAATGCTTTCAAAACATGTCATTTCTAAATTTTTCTCAATGACTTATGTACATTTCAGTGCATAACTCGGACTCGAATGTAATAGGGAAGTGTACGCTTGGTGTGTAAAGTTTTATATACGTAATAATATCTAAAGTATAGAAAATTCCAAAACTACCCTTGAGGACAAAGGTAGTAGGAAAAATCTTACAAAAATACTACACGTTTAACCGGTAAGTGATTACCGGGTCGTTTTCCCAAAGATTTATGAAATTGAGACTTCGTTTGTTTTTTGGACAATGATTTGAATTGGTTCGATGATGATTGTTTTCTAAAATCCTAATAGTGAGCAAAATAAAAGGCTAATTAATACTAATACAAAAAAGCATAACGAAAATTAAGAAAAACGCAAACATATAAGCAAGTTTACTAAAAATTAAAATCCCTAAATGCTTTCTAAAACTATTTCATAATCCTAAATGATTATTTATTGATGGAAGCTAAGGAAATACTAAAGAGTGATTTAGCTAAGACGGGATGAAAACTGGAACGGTGATGAATCTCGTCCCCCCCCCCCCCCCCACCTTTTTTTTTTTTCTCGTTCTTTAAAAATTGAACTTTCAAAATATTAACCCCATGGAAGTAAATTTCAACCTAAACCTAGAATATGATAAAAGAAAATTTTATAAAAAAATTTTATTTATTTTTGATTATTTTTCTATTTTTATAATTTTTTAAAGTTTATAATAAAAAAAATGATTAAAAATACTAAATTAAACTCTAAAAATCTAGAAAAACCACAAAATGTGTAAAATTGAAAGACTGATTAATTAAAAATTAGAACAAGAAATGAGCTTAACTGAAAAGCTCAAAAAGCTTAAAAATAAGCTACGATTTATATTAAAGAAAAGGAAATGAAAAAGGTGGTAAAAGGAAAGTGTATGCAAAATTCAACGGATGAGCTATTGAAGCACAATGGTTACTATGTGTTGAGTGTGGGACGTGTGTGTGTGGAACAGGAGGTCATGGGTTCATATCCTATGGCTCTTGTTTTAATTTTTTTTTATTTTCAAATTTTTTAAAACAAAGTTGTAAAATAACTAGGAATGAACAAAATTTGTGAAGACAAACTTTTATTGAATCGGTCCCATGCCTCGTAAAAAGTTTCATCAAATCGTTGTTGAAATCTCGTGATTTCATTCCGAAGATTTGTTGTTTGGAAGGACGGAAGAATTTGTTGATGAATTTCGAAATAAGATCATCCCATGTAAGAATCGATTGAGGGGGTTCTTTTTTGAGCCAAATCCGGGCGGCACCCTCGAGAGAAAATGGGAAAAGCATAAGCTTTACCGACGTACTCGGGACGTTTGGAAACTTCATCGTAGAAGTGATCTTGTTGAAATAACGGATGTGAGCATGAGGGTCTTCTTTGTCATGTCCGATTTTTTTTTGAACAAGGGTAAGCAAACCGTGCTTAAGCTCAAAGTTGTCCGCGGTGATCTCGGGCACAACGATGGCATCCTCGTAACCCACGGTGGGTGCTTCGAGCAATTGAGCCATAGTACGAGTATCGTCCATCGTAACTACGGGAGGAGCTTGATTTTCAATTGGTTCCACAAAATTAAATGGTTCAACAAAAGTCGGTGGGACTTGTTGTTGTTGACGGTTAGAATTGCGAGATTGAGAACGAGTGCGCATGCACTAAAATGTAAAAAGAAAATTTATACTAATTTTTTTTTGATTTTTTTGTCTTTTTCAACAATGTATTCACAATATATTTTAATAACGGACAATGAGATAAGACACTTAAACCTAATAATCAACTCACTTCTCGGTAACTCTTTAAAAGAAAAATGCACAAAGGAGTTTGCTTAACTTTAAAAGGTGAGCCGTACCTCGCGAGAGACACAAAAGGTAAGTTTTTGATCTTAGGTTCGGGAACTTATTAATGGATAATACTTCAGTTGAAAGTATTATATGTTGGTGTTCTTTTACCAACTTGGTAAAAAAAATTATCTTTTTTTATGGACAATTTTTTAAATTTTTGATTTTTTTTTATATTCTAAATAAAAGAAAAATCTTTTTGTATTTTTTTTATTTTTTTATAAGAAAATAAACAAAATAACTTCACACGAAAGGATCTTCAAACAAAATTTTTTAAACGGCTTCAACAATCGTAGACAATCCTCCCCGTCAACGGCGCCAAAAACTGATCAAGACTGACTCACACCTTTTAAAATATATAAATATAGGTAAATATATAAATATATAATAATGAGGGTAAGAATCAAAAAATCACAATTATAGTAATCCGGGAGTATGACACCCGGGTCGTTTCCCCAACGAGAAATGCAATTGAAAGCCAAGAGTCGTTTTGAGAATTGAATGCTTGAATGGAACAAGATTATGATTGGTTTTCTAAGACTACGGGAAAATTAAGGCAAAAACTTAAAAACACTAAAGGCATGATAAATTTTAACTAAAAACGCAAAACGAGAATCCTAACGGGACCTAAAAACACTAAATTAACAAAATTAAGTCCTAAATTGATGTTTTTTGTTTTTATAAGTCTTAATTGACTAAAAAGCTAGAACAAAGAAAACTAGACTAAAAACGAAGGTGATTAGGGCTTGAAAACACTAAAAACGTGAACGGGATTCAATCCCGTTCTTTAAAAAACAAAATTTTGCAATTTTAACCCTACGAAAGCAAATCTAATTTTCCTAGGTTCTAAATGTTAAAATAAATTTTTCTAAAAAAGAATAATATTTTTTTAATTATTTTTCTATTTTTTATGATTTAAAAA
The DNA here is from genome assembly GCA_026074375.1 of Tanacetum coccineum. Taxonomy (NCBI): domain Eukaryota; kingdom Viridiplantae; phylum Streptophyta; class Magnoliopsida; order Asterales; family Asteraceae; genus Tanacetum; species Tanacetum coccineum. The sequence goes on along the minus strand of BQNB010042822.1, from coordinate 26,775 downwards.
CGATTTTAATGAAAATTAAATATAAAAAATACTAAACAATTTTTAAAAAAACTAAAAAAATTATGAAAACTAGTTTGAATAGTGAGGAATCTAGGAAAAATAAGCTTGTGAAAACAGCTTATCAAATAAGCAAAGAAATAAGCTAAAACATCTTATTACACAAAAGGGGTGAAACCTGTATAAGGAATTAATTGTGTAAACTATAAACGAAAAAGTCCCTAGTGCAAGTGGTAGAGTGTGTTGTGTGTAAAACGTTTGGGTGTGGGGTTGAGGTCCCGGGTTCGAGCCTTGCTCACCCGGGGCTTCCCCTACTCCCAAATGTTTTTGCAAATTTCATTTTTTTAACTTTTTATAAAAGCAACAAATAAGCAATTTTTGTAAAACAACTTATTTTTATAAACCACAAATAATCACACAAATAAGATAAGAAAGATAGAATAAGCTATACTATACTAAGCTATAAAATGGCAAAGTGTTTAGCTATTTAAGCTCAAATAAGTAAACCAAAAAGAGAATTAAGCTAAAACAGATAAAAAGGCATATTTAAAAAGCACTTAGGAACAAAAATAAACAACTACAATAAGCTAGAATGGCAGTTTAATCAAAAAGCTATAAAACTTAGAAATTTTAAGCTAGAATGCAAATAAGCTTTAATAAGCTCTAAACTAAAGAGAATAAGCTAAAATAGGCTTAATCTAACCTAATAAGCTGAAATACATCTAAATAAGCAGGGGCAATAAGCAAATAAGCTTAAATAAGCAAATGAGCCTTTTGGCCAAAACTGATAAGCCAAAAGGCCAATAGGGACTTTTCTAGCTTAAAAATAAGCTAGCAAAAGGATCCTTATGGTTTAGTGGCTTATATCACTAGAAAGAGTGGCCAAAAAGCTACAATAAGCTACAAAGAAAAAGCATTTTGAAATTCAAATAAGCACTTAAAAAGCTTCATGAAAAGGCTATCTCACACTGACTCAACACTTAGACAAATTTTTGATAACTTTTGCAATCTTAACAAAACCACCTTTTTGAGCTTAAAAATAAGCAAACAAACAGATCCTTATGGACTTTTAAGCTACAAACAGATTAAGTTTAGACCTCAAAGAACAATAATCAACACTCAAAAAGGAGTTTGAAATTCAAGATAAGCAACAATAAGCAAATGAAAAAGCATTTTCTCAAACTTTTTGAAAACTTAGCAATCTATGACAGATTTTGCAAAAATTCAAACCAAATAATGCAGGCTTTAGAGCTAAGTTTCTAACCTCTTTTAACACATGAATAAACACAAAAACTTCACAAATGCAACAGTAAGCAAGATCATGATCAAATAAGCAAATGAGATAAGCTTAAACTTCACATATTCAAACAATGCACTTTTAAAACCTTGAAAATAAGATTTAACAATCAAACACTTTAACAAACTATATTTTATAACTAATATTACCTAATCAAAGTTGACTCAAAAGCACAAAGTAGGTTTTGACCTATTTTAACCCACTTTAACCTTTGACCCAAACACCCCTTTAAAATCATCAAATCCATATCCAACTTATCAAAATGAGATTTAAAGAAAACAAATTAAATAGTAGATATTAGACAGCTTATAACAACCTTAATGAACCAATATAAGCAATCAAATAAGCCAGAATTGTAAGCTAACTACTTATGCTAATTATTTTTGGCTTTTCTCACTATTTTAAGACAGATTATGAAAACTAAAGATTTTAAACTACAAATTAAACACAATAAGCATAAATCAGATTTATAATTATGACATATTTGTACCTAAACAATAATAAGCAGAATTTAAGCAAAATTAAGCTACATAGCAGATTTAAAGCTAGAAAAAGTAAATGAAGACTTACATAAGCCTCTGCACTAAACAAGGCTATTAAAGGCTCATTTGAGCTATCAACAAGCTCCAGCTTATCCTAAGATAAGCTGGTATGGTCCTGGAAACCTATCCATGTTTGGTTTCTTTCCTTATTAAGATGTGGTAAAATTTGAGGGGGGATTTGTGTAAGATAAGCTCAACTAAGCTTTTGAGAGCTTAGTTGAGTAAAGAGCCAGCTTAAGAGTAGATAAGAGCTTATAAAAGAGAATGAGAGCTTATGAAACAGTTAAAGCTTTTTAAAATTGTTGATTTAAGTTTAATTTCCAAAATTATAAGTATAAGTTTGAACTAAGACTAAAATTTTTGCTATACACTACATAAAAATTGTTGATTTAAGTTTAATTTCCAAAAATAGCACGTATTATTAATCCAGTTAGAAGCTTATGGGAGAAAAAGCCACAAATTACATACATGAGCTCTTAAGATTTCCAAATAATCCTTGTTTAGCATTCCACTCATACTTAAATGTATCATTTTTCGTTCTTCGCGAATTTCCGCGAACGCTTAGCCTAAAAGTTAAGGAACAAGCTAGAGCTCAACACGCTCGATCGGGTCAAAATTTATTCTTATTCTACCCAGTAGGAAAGTCAAAATTATGACAAAACACTTATTTTATTTTTGAAAATTTTTTAAATTTTTTCATTTTTTAAATTTTTTTGTAGGAAAACGGGGTACGTGAGAACAACGGGCAAAGGTAGGTAAGATCATATCGAAGATATACTACCCCATACTAAAACTAAACATTGTCCTCAATGTTTCCTAGTCTAAGGCTTATAACCCCATACTAGAACTCAAAAAGTCGAATGCATAATTCGAGCATGGAGAAAGTATCACAAAAATCTTAAGCCGTTTATCAAGTATGCTAATAGATAGATGTTAGTCGATAATAATCTAGGATATCGGATTTCCCCAAACTAATTGCAAGCAAATGTTAGGAAGCTCAAGTGGACCGAGACAAGCCTCCTCACATCACAATAGAAATAAGAAAGAAGAAAATTAGATAAGCATGCGGTGCCTACAACGAAGCACTTGTTTAGGGTCACTATGCTTGACCCAATCCCCGAATTCATTTGTCCTTGGGGAAGGTTTGGAGATCCGGGACAACCAATTGTGGTACGTCCCCTCCAAAGTAGTGCTTAATTCGATGACCGTTCACCTTGAAATTTGGCCCGGAGTTTTGAGATAACTTAACGGTGCCATATGGAAAGACTTGGGTAATGGTGAAAGGTTCGGACCAACAAGATTTCAACTTGCCTGAGAACATCTTCAATCTAAAGTTAAAGAGGAGGACTTGATCACCGATGTTGAAAACACGGTTTTTGATCTTTGAGTCATGGATCCTCTTTGTTTTCTCTTTATAGATCAAAGAGTTCTCATAGGCATGATCACGAAGTTCATTTAGTTCATTGAGTTGAACTTTACGGTGATCACCCGTAGTCTCAAGGTCAAAGTTTGCATGCTTCAAGGCCCAGTAGGCTTTGTGCTCGAGCTTGATCGGTAGATGACATTCCTTTCCGTATACGAGCTTATATGGGGTACACCTGATGGGTGTTTTGTAAGCTATACGGAAGACCCAAAGTGCATCATCCAGTTTATCCGACCAAGATGCACGATTTTCGCCTACGGTCCTTTCAAGAATTCGTTTCAAGCCACGATTGGATACCTCAACTTGCCCACTTGTTTATGGGTGATACGCGGTGGAGAGACGGTGAGTAACTCCATATTTAAGCATGACCTTTGTAAACTAATCATTCCAAAAATGTGTTCCACGATCACTTATAATAGCACGAGGGGCACCGAATCGGGGGAAGAGAGATTTAAGAAATTTGCAAACAACTTGGGCGTCATTGGTGGGGAGCTCTTTTGCTTCAACTCATTTTGATAAATAGTCAACAGCCACGAGTATGTATTTGTTCCCTTGTGAATACGGGAACAGCCCCATGAAATCGATTCCCCACACGTCAAAGATTTTGCAAACTTGGGTAGAATTTTGAAGCATTTCATCACGCTGTGAAATTTTTCCTTGACGCTGACAAGTATCACATCGGGTGACCAAGTCATGGCCATCTTTGTAAATCGTGGGCTAATAAAATCTTGAGTCAAAAATCTTTTTGGCGGTGTAGTTGGCACCGTAATGTCCCCCCGGTGGGTCCACTATGGCAAGCTATGAGGATGTCAACAGCTTCTTGGCCTGCAACACACTGTCGGATCATTTGATCCGCACATATTTTGAACAAAAAGGGGTCGTCCCAAAAGTAGAGTTTAACATCCTTGAAAAACTTGTTCTTTTGTTGGGACGACATCCCTTTAACAATGAAATTCCCCACCTGGTAATTTGCATCATCGGCAAACCACGGGGTACTTGAGTCACCACGAGAAGTCACCATATTAAGTGTCTCAAGAGGAAACTTTTCATTTACCTCCTTTGGGTCGAGCACATTTTCATAAGGATTTTCTAATCAGGAAAGATGATCGGCCGCGAGATTCTCGGTTCCTTTTGTGTCAATTACTTTGAATGAGAACTCTTGATGGAGGAGAACCCACCGGAGCAATCTTACCTTGGAATCTTTCTTAGCAAAGAGATATTTTAGGGCGGAGTGATCCGTATACACTATGCTTTTGTTCAAGATGAGGTAAGATCAGAATTTTTTGAAGGCATACACCACGGCTAACATTTCTTTCTCCGTCGTGGTGTAATGCGATTCCGCCTCGTTCATTGTTTTACTAGCATAGTGTATAGGCCTAAAGTGTTTTTCATGACGTTGCCCCAAGACTGCACCTATGGCAAAGTCGCTTGCATCGCACATAAGCTCAAAGGGTAGGTCCCAGTCTGGGGCAATCAAGATTGGAGCTTCGGTAAGTTTTTTCTTTAACGTTTCAAAAGCTTGAATACATTCATTGGAGAAGATGAACGGAGTATTTTTCTCAAGGAGATGAGTCATCGGTCGGGAAATTTTGGAAAAATACTTAATGAACCGTCGGTAGAAACCGATATAACCGAGAAAACTCTGAACACCTTTAATGGTAGTGGGATGAGGTAACTTAGCAATCACATCGATTTTGGCTTTATCAACCTCAATCCCTTTTTTGGAAATCTTATGGCCAAGGACAATGTCTTCCTTAACTACAAAATGACTATTTTCCCAATTAAGACTGTTAGGAATATATTTGTATTTATTAGTTCCTACTGGTAGGTATGCAGTTCCTACTGGTAGAGTAATTGCTACTGATAGTGTAATAGTTGCTACTAGCAGGTATGTAGTTCCTGCTGCTTATGATATTAGTCCTGGTAGAGTAAAGTAGTTACTCCAGGATAAGTTTAGTTCGTTTAAACTATGGATAAGCATGAGAAGTATTAGATAGGTTTAAGGAATCGTAATTCTAGGAGAATTAGTTTAGGTTTCATATCTATAAATGAAACCACGTAGTTTAGGTTTGAGGCACGATTGAACAATCAAGAAACAGTTTCACAATTAATAGAAAAGATCCATAGAGGATCAAAGTATTGTTTTAGTAATTCTTCTTTAGCACTATTGTTTATTTTCCGTGTGAACAATAGATTGTTTGTTTTGTTAGAGTCTATCACCAGAGTTACTTTTGATTACATTAGTGCTCTATTATCATCACAGGCTTTATAAGATCTATCTAGGGCTGAGATCTAAAGTGGTATCAGAGCTGGATGAGAGTCTCTGTTGATGAATATTACTGTTATTGCTTCTAAAAGCATTTCATTGACTTCACCGTATTAACACCATCCGTTTAAAACTGGCATCACCATCCGATTCTCTCATTCTCCTTCCCACACCAACAACATCCGAAACCAGTATTTTTATGGAACAAATGAACCTGTTTTCAGGCACAAACTTTTTTTCCTCTTTGCAAAACTCATAAAATCCTCAAGCTCAATACCTGCATATAATTCAACAGTGTTTCAGCAGTATAAAAGTAATGCAAATTCCCTTATTTAAAAAAAAAGTAGAGTATGATAATCTGGGCAAAGAAGATGAATATTGGATCTTATGAACACTGAACACAATATATGGAACATGTTCATTCATGGAAACCGCATGGAAAAGAACAGGTTAGAGATCCAAGAGGGCATCATACTGATTCGCCCTCCTGTCACTATGGAAGAACTGATTGTTTGTACAAGAGAGATAAAAGCTAGAAATATTTACACTTCTGGTCTCTACAAGAGGATATATGGCTGACTTTCATCATCTTGATGATGCTAAGGATATTGGTTGGCAGTAGTAAAGCCGATTTGGAGGGAATGAAATGTCAAGAGATGAGGAAGTCAATGCTTAAGCAGGGATTTGCTGACTTTATTGTTTTCTGAATCTGAAGGTTTGTCAATAGGGATTTGATAGGTTTCAGAAAGTGCTGAATCTACGGAAATCATAATGAAAGCTTAGGCCAAATTATTGAGACTGCAAACATGATGTTCTTAGAGCTTTACCACCCATTCTTGGTACAGGTTGCAATCACCCTTAACACAATGGGTGGTCTTGATTTCTTAAAGCTTTGATGATTTATATACAGCTTTGGATCACTTGCAGATTGATTTTTATTGTGAAAGGTGGTTCTAGCTATGGATTAAAGAGTTCCTGCTGCTCATAACACTCCGCTGTTCATTAGTGCTGCTAGCACTAATTCCAAGTGGTCAACTGCTGACTCCAAAGGTCAACCTTCTACTGTTAATTATACCACTACTTCTTCCTCTGTTGATGTCTCAGGGAATGTTCTTGAAAATGTTCTTCACTCTTTTGTTGCTGAAAGTGATCCACAACAACAGATCACTTATGAAGACTTTGACCAAATTGGCAAGTTGGGATTTGGGGAAGAAACTTGATATCAAATGGCTAGATGGCAATGGCTTTTATCGAATCAATCGATTTGAAAGAAGGCTGGTAGAAAATTCAAGTTTAATACAAAGATGCTCCAGGTTTTGATAAAGAAGGTCAGGTGCTATCCAATGTTTCAGAGTTGGGACATTTTGCAAGAGAATTTACAGGGAAAGAAGGTGGATCAAAGACAAGGGTATTCTCAATTTTAAGATCAAAGAACTGGATTAAATCAGAAGAGTACCAAGGCTTTGGTTCTGTCAGTTGATTCATGCTAAATGGTCAAACCATGAAGTGACAGATATGAGAAAGGTGCTTCTGATGTCTATGGGGAGCGATTGCTGGATTCTATGGGGTCTGATTGATGGTATTCCTGCTGTTGATGCTGGCAGATGGAGTTAGTGTGATGATGGTTTGTTTGTTGCTTCTGGTAAATGGTTTTGCTGGTATATCTGTTGCTTGCTGGTGGGTTGGTTGATGATAGTGTTTCTATTGCTACTTAGTGATGCTATGATGCTTGAAAACGGAATTAGCACTCATGGGGTTACCCTCAGGTACAATTTGTCATTTTGACTGTATTACATATTTATACAGAACTTTTATAAATATGGAGTTTGATAATCTTGAAGGCAATATACAAGAGTGTTTTTTCTCCAATTACTAGCATACAAAGTTTACTTCAAAATTAGAAACAACAGAAGTCTTGGTACCAAAATCATCAGTTAGCATTAGAAGAGGGAAATTAGAATATTGACTGCAGACCTTGGCAAACCCACATACATGCTAAAATATTAATGAAAAATTGAATGACAGGCTAACTTGATTATATAGAATACCAAGGTCTAAACTTGAGGTGTCTAATGCAAGATTGACAAATGAGGAATTCTTTCCAATATATAGTCTAACTGAGCAATAGTTCCATGTCTCTAGATCCAGATCTTGGGTTTAGGATATGGAGCACCCTTTGGAGAAGATGAGGTGTTTGATCCTTGCACCCTAGTATCTTAGATCATCTCTTAAGGACTGCTATAGAGAAACCTCTCTAGGACTGGTTGTTGTCAAACCTGTTGGAATTGCTTTGCTGTTCCTCCCCCTATAACAGGAACATTTATGCCTCCTTCCAACAAACCTGACATTGATGATACATAGTTTACCTATGGTTCAAAGTCCTATACTAATTCTGAATCTAACTCTGTATCTAATGACTTTGTCTCTTGTGAAACTAGTGACAAGTCCTCAGACTCAGAAACAACTGGCTTTGCATCCTGTGCATCAAGTGTACACCTCCTCAAGCACCATGCCCAATGCCTCTAGTTCAGTCTGATTTGCAGACCTTTACACAGATTGATGACCAAGGACCATGCAATGTCACTCAAAGTCCTAGTTTTTCTTTTAAGGAGAATGTAAAAACTCCTAGGAATTTTTGTAATAGGAATGGGTCAAACAAATTTAGTATGTGTAACAACAAGTCTTTTGGTTCTAAGAAATGTTTTGTTTGTGGTAGTAAATTTACCTTTGATTCGTGGACTTTTGTGATTTTTATGGAGAATTCAGTTGAGATTGTTAATGCACCTTTGTGTGGAAAAATTTAGAAAACATTCCCTCATTTGTTCCTTAAAGACCTAGCCTATGTTCCTGCTTGGTAGTAGGACGTCAACATCTGTTCATGATGGTAGGTCCTTTCCTGATGGTAGGGCCATTTCCTATCTGGTTGGCATATTCTGCTGATAGAATCCTTATGGACCAAACCAAAAAAGCACATTATTTTCAACAATTGTAGTAGGCCTGGCTCAGACAATCAAATGGAATGGATGGGGGAAGATGGAACTGTGTTAAGGACCTCAGCAGGTTGTTCTAGGAAAAGTAAATAGGCCATATATGCATGGGGATCTAAGATACATGGTGGATCTCACCCTTTATAGGGTTTTCCTCATATTGATCCACAAGGCAGGCTCAAGTCAGTTTTGACTTGGGTCTCTCATGTATACTAATGTTGTATTTTTTTTGTACATTGTAGGACAATCCCCATACAAATTAGATATAAGTATGTTGATAGTGGTTGTTCCAGATGCATGATAGGTTTATAAGTGAGATATTGGCTTATTTTGTGAAGAATTAAGGTAGGGACTATCAGGCTTTTGGAGTGGAGATGGTAAAATTCACTAGTAAAGGCCTCAATCAGGTCTTTCCACCTTCAACTTTGAGAATGTTTATTATGTGGAAGAACTTCAAAACTTCAATTTGTTCTCTATGTCACAAATCTGTAATACCAAGAACAAATTTCTGTTTACTGACTCAAAGTGCCTTGTCCTCTCTAAGGAGTTTAAACTACCTGATTATAGTCAAAGTTGTTGTCGTGTCCGAGGAGACAAACATCTCTATTGCTTCAATTTGGCTAACCATCCATCAGGAAAGGGAGTCAGTGTTTTGGTTGGCAATAGGCATCCTTATTTGAGTCCTCCAATGGCATTGATGGAGGGGTCATGTGAACTTCAAAAACATGAACAAGCTGGCAAACGGATTGGTCAATGGGCTTCCTTCAAAACTCTTCACAAATGAACACAACTGTGTTGCATGCAACAAGGGAAAGCAACACAAGGCCTCTTACAAGGCCATTACTACAGTCAGCTCCATTTATGAGCCTCTCCAGTTACTTCATATGGACCTTTTTGGTCTTACTTCTATCAGGAGCATTGATCACAAGAGCTATTCTTTGGTGGTTACAGATGACTTCAGCAGGTTTAGCTGGGTTTTCTTTTTGGGGACTAAGGATGAGACTTTTTATATTCTTAGAGATTTCATTACTTTTGTTGAAAACCGGTTGACTAAAAAGGTTAAGGCTATCAGGTGTGACAATGGGACAGAGTTTAAAAACTCTACTTTACTTGTTCTTATGTGGGTCTAAGGGGATTTAACAGGGATTATAGTGTAGCCTAGAACCCATCAACAAAAAATGGGTTGCTTGAAAGGATAAGAATAGAGGCTGAAGAATATGTTGCTGACTCTAAGTACCTACCATGTTTTGGACAGAAGCAGTTAGTACTGCTTGTTATGTTCTAAACAGGGTGTTAGTAACTAAGCCCCATAATAAAACTCCCTATGAACTTTTATCTGGGAAAGTTCCAAACGTTAGTCATTTTAAACCTTTTGGCTGTCATGTGACCATACTTAACACTAGTGATCATTTGGGAAAATTTGAGGGTAAAGCTGATGAAGGTTTTCTTGTTGGGTACTCTGCTCATAGTAAAGCTATAGGTTATAATTTTTAAACAAAAGGATAGAGAAACATGAATCTGAGATATATGGAAAGATAAGCCAAATTTATTCGGGTTTGTGTCATGAATGGTACTCTTATCTTGGACTATTTGACTGATTCTTTAGGTTATACTCGTTTCAAGTCTAATCAACCTGCAGGTACTCAAGATACTAACAATCATGCAGGTACACAAGATGACTCAGATTCAAAGAGTGATGAGCAATTGATTGTTGTTCCTTTTTTTCCTTCTACCCATTTTTCAGGTCCCGAGGTTAATCATGCTTCTGACACTGTGGAGAGCACTTCAAACTATGCAGAGGAACTTGCTATGCTTCAAAGACAATGTGCATATGAAGACATTCGTGCAGCAAGGGAACACTTGGAAAATAGCTGGATACGGTTCCTGGTGTTAGTGCTTTATTCCTGCTACTAGCATTCCTTGCTGGTTAGTATTAATCCGGCTGCTGGTTGTTCTGTTGTTCTTATACCACCAATCTTCTTCTATGGTGTTGAACCTGTTCATGCTGATGATACACCACTTCCTCCTGGTCACTCATCGGGCTCAAGTGAAAATTCTACTAGATTTCCCTCTCTTTCTGACCTTACCAATCACATATCATCATCTTTAGAGATGGAGGGCATTCACCATCATCCTACTACTGGCATTTTCTCTGAATCTTTATATGATGCTGACTTTGGTGGTTCAATCACAAATTTAGCACCTCACATAGATGTTGATCCAACTCCCACAAGAAGAGTGCATCCTATTTCACAGATTATTGGGGATATTTCTTCACCAGTTCTCACCAGGGGATCTTTGAAGAAATCTAAGTTTGGAGAGAGTGCTCTTGCTGGCTATGTTCATGATATCAACAATAGGCCAACCCCTTAACTCCTCAACAAAACCCTATAACAATCACACAGACTATTTACATTGTCTGTTTGCTTGTTTTCTCTCCCAACTTGAACCTAGCAGTGTTGCTCAAGCACTTAATGATCCTGATTGGGTAGAAGCTATGCAGGAGGAAATGCAACAGTTTGTTCATCAGGAGGTGTGGAAGCTTGTGCCATTACCAGAAGGAAAAACTGCTATTGGGACTAAATGGATTCTTAAGAATAAAAGAGATGCCAAAGGTATCGTAGTTCGAAATAAATCAAGGTTGGTAGCTCAAGGTCATAGGCAAGAGGAGGGCATTGACTATGATGAGGCATTTGCTCCAGTGGCTCGAATTAAAGCTATTCGCTTATTCTTAGCATTTGCTTCATACATGGGTTTTATGGTATATCAAATGGATGTCTAAGAGTGCCTTTTCTTATGGGGAATGATGAAGAAGGTCTATGTTACTCAACCCAAAGGATTTGAGGATCCTTTTCACCCTAAACATGTGTACAGAGTTGTGAAAGCTTTGTATGGCCTTCATCAAGCACCACAGGCCTAGGATATGGAGACACTTTTGGATCAGATGAGGTGTTTGATCTCTCTGCACCTAGTATCTTTGACTCATGTCTTAAAGATGCTATAGAGAGGCCTGTTACTTGTACAGGTTTATGTGGATGACATTATTTTTGGCTCCACCAATAAAGCCTGGTGTGATGAATTTGAGGTGTTGATGAAAGGTGAATTTGAGATGAGTACGATGGGTGAGTTAACATTCTTTTTAGGAATTCAGGTTATTCAGAAGTCTAATGGGATATTTATCAGCCAAGACAAGTATGTCCAGGACATTCTTACGAAGTTTGATATGGTGAATGTAAGATCTGCAACTACACCATTTGAAGCTACCAACCCTAAATCCAAGGACGAACCTGATGAGGCTGTTAATGTTCATTTATACAATCCACTGAATAGGTTCCTCTTGTATTTGACAGCTTCCAAGGCCGGATATTCAGTTTGGCAGTGAGTGCTTGTTCTAGACACTCTGGTCACACCTTTGACTTCCCATTTAAAAATGCAATCAAGAGATTTTCAAGTATCTTAAAGGTCCAGACCAAATTAGGTCTTTGGTACCCAAGAGACTTCTCCTTTTTTTTGGGAAGCGATATAGAGGATAGTGACTATATGGTTCCCCTTGGTGATCGAAAATCCACAACTGGAGGATGTCAATTTCTGGGGTTAAAAGGAAAAAAAAAAAGGTTAGATATCATGGCATTGTAAAAATCAAACTATTATAGCTACCTCTTCAACCTGAAGCTGAGTAGTTGCTAGCTGCTAACTGTTGTGTCATAGTACTTTTGATACAAAATCAAATCTTGATTAATGGTTCCAATTTTATGAACACTAAGATCTTTATTGATAATCAGTTGTACCATATGTTTGTTAAAAAACCTAGTCTTTAACCAAGAACAAAGCATATCGAAATTAGGACCATTTAATTAAAAATAAGCAAATGAAAAACATCTTATTCAAGTGCTTAAAATCCATACTAATGATAATATGGCTGATTTGTTAACCAATGCATTTGATGGACCAAGGTTTAATCACCTTGTGGTTCACATAGGGATGCTTAATCCCTAAATGCCATGGTTAAGGGGAGGATTTGGGTCAAAGGGGAGGACTGTTGTTTGTATATTATTCTTAGGATATTAGAATAGCAGCTTTAATTCTAGTAGTTAGATCCTTTTGTTTTTCTATGTATATGGTTGTATGTGTGGTTTTTGGTCTTAACATTTTTGCAGGAAAATGAATGCATGATTCGTGCATCGCTTGGAGTTTGTGTCCTTAATTTGAGAGAACATTCACTTCTGGTTGGATAAGTGTTATTCCTGGTGTTGCATGAGTTTCTACTGGTGGTTATACTGGTTTCTTCTGACGGAACAATTCCTACTGGTGGTCTTACTGGTTTCTGCTGGTAGAGTTGTTCCTGCTGGTTTTGTTAATTACTTGATAGGGTTTATTTTTTTTCAAGGACTAAAATTGAGTTTTATTATACTTCAATAGTAAAACTGAAACAAGTGGGCATTCAATTGCTAAAGAGGGGTATCTATTTAAAGGGTTCATTACTATTTGCCCTCATTTTTACAATTACCTTTCAATCAAACCCTAATTTTTACAGCACCCTTTTTGTGTGATCCACTCACCTTTCGAAAGTACGATTCCTACTACCCACCAGGAGTAACTCCATTGCATCTACCGAACCACCATTATCTATACTTAACCTGTTCAAGCTCTCAATTGATCTAATGGCTGCCGAAAATATCCTTGACGAGCATAATAAGTTTTTGAGGATTGGAATTTTGGAGAAATCCAAGTTAGCACAGATTTATTGATCAGTTATTGACTTCTTGCTTATTCTCACATAAGGTATGCTCATAGTGTCTGATCCTCTCAACTATGACTCCCACATAAAACAATTTCTGGTCTATAATTCGTCCATCACTCTTAACATCTGAGTCTGGTCCACCAGCTATTGTGGCCAAAATTGATGGTACTCCTTATACTATCACTGAATCTTTAGTTAGGAGTAGCTTATTGTTAAATGATGAGGGAGGTATAGTAGATATGTCTATTGCTGAGATTTACACAGGTATGCACAACCTAGGGTACCCCACAGGGGGAAAGCTGACAATTCACAAGAACAAATTCTCACCTCAGTGGAGTTTCATGTCAACTCTCTTGCCATTGTTTAAGTACAAAGTCCAGGAGTTAGGGATCAATTTGGAAGTCCCCCTCCATTCTTTGATATGTTTGTGTGAGGGGAAGGAAGTATAACTGGTCTATTTACATTTTAATGGGATGGTAAATAACATTCAAAACTCAAACAAATTATTTTGAATGTAGTCCAGTTTTCTACAGATGATTTTGAATATATAGAAACAAGGATACCAAACCCTTACAAGGGCTTTAGACTAACAATTAAAATTTTGCCAATATAGATTGAACTTTCATGGGGATCCTATGCCTTTGGTGGCAAATATGCTTGCTCCTGCTCAACCTGCTATAGCAGGTGAAAGCTCAGGGGAAGCTGAACCTTCAGTCCCACCCAATGTCCCTGAGACAGTGACTGAGACTGTTCATTCTCATGAACAAGTCTCAACACCACCCAGACCAGCACCAACCAATACTGATGCTCAACAGAATGAGCAGGGTCCATTTTCTGACCCTACTTCAACTCAAGCCCATGACTCCATTCCTGACCCTGTTCCTTCTACTAATGTGGAAGATGAATCTCTGGGAGGAACTTTCTTTGCTACTCCTCCAAGGTCCCCTGCAGCTCCACCTAAAGGTACAACCTCAAGAGGTGCTGCGGACCCTCTTAATCTAACAGCTTTGTGTACATTAGTGTGTGAACAAGGGAAAAAGATTGAGAATTTGGAATCTGAGCTTCAAGCCCATAAGCTGTTGTTTAAAGAGGTGATGGGAAAATTGGTAAAAAGAGTGAAGTTTCTGGAATCAAAACTCAAAGCTAGAGGAAGAAAAGTGTTTGTGAGTGAATCTGATAATGAGGAGGCAGAGGAACAAGATGTAGACCCATTGATCAAGCTTGCTAAAGCAGCTGCTTCTGCTGCTGACACATCTTCTATTCCTGCTAATGACAATCAAACAGCTGACATTCCTCCTGGTGCATCCACTCACACTACTGCATTTGGTAGTGAAACTGATGTTCCTACTGGTCCTTCTTTTGAGTTTTCTGCTGATCCCTTTAACAAAGGAAAATCTCCTATGGTAGAGGAAGATCCTCCAATCAAGCCAAGGTCTTTCAGACAATTGGAGGAGGACAGATTGGGTGCAGAAGCTGCAAAGAAACTATATGAAGAGGAACAGGCTGAGTTGGCTAGAGAACAAGAGGAAAGACAGAGGAAGAGGCAAGAGGATGTTCTTAATTCTGCAAAGTACTACACGGATGATGATTGGATCCGTATCATGGGACAAGTACATGCTAATCAGGGACTTACTGCTGATTTACTTGGTCCTGATGTTACTGAAGAAAACTTTGCAGAGAGAATGGTCAAAGTTATTGCTGAAAGGAGGAGACAGTTTGAAACACAGAGGTTTATAGAGAAGAGGAATAAACCTATGACATATGCACAGCAGAAAAACTTTATGAGAACTTATGTCAAGAATCAGAGTTCTGTCATTTATTCTACTGGATGGACTTTGAAACATGTCAAGTCTTTTTCTGATGCCACACTTCAGGAGGAGTTTAACAAGATTCGACATGCTGTTGAAAATCTGCAAACTCAGATACTCAGGAGGTCTATTAAAAGACCTGGTGCAGATTTGGACCAGCCTACTTCCAAGAAGTCAAAATCCAATGAAGCTCAACACACTTCTGTTCCTCCTGCATCAAATCCATCAACTGCTGGTGTTCCATCTAACCCTTCACCATTTATTGATACTCCTCCACACTCACCTGAGGTTACACCTGTTTCACCACCCAAACCATCTGCTGCTGCTCCATCCAATGTTTCATCACACCCTGATGTTCCACCTGAAACATCTGTTGATCCAACGGTTACTCCTACACCACCTTGTGCTACACCTGTTTCTAGGTCCTCTGGACCTAGGACAAGAAGTCAATCCTTTGATGCTAATATCAAGACATATAGCACCAGGAGGAAGTCTTTAGCACCAAGGAAGATGCCCTCTTCTGAAGTGGATTTGGATGCTCCTGATACCTCTTTCATTCAAGTGCTCACGGATGATGACTCTGATGATTCTGCTGATAATACCGACCCTTTGTTTTGGCATATATTTGCTGCATGGGAAGTTATTCCTACTGGCTTGGGTGATGTGAATGCTCTATACTTCACTGATAAAACTTCCAAATATTTTACTCATCTTCGAGAGATTTTGCACTTGATTGATAGACAGGATCTATCCAAGTTATTTGGAATGGTTGTTAAGCATTATGAAGTCAACCCTCTAGCTGGTAATGGATTGATTTTGTGGGGAGATCTGCATGTTTTGTTTGAGTCTACTTCTGGTGGTTCAAGTGTTGATGTTTGGAATGATCAACAAGACTGGGTTATCCACAGCTGGAAATTGTTTCCGTCTTCTGGTGTTCATGTGCTCGAAACGTTTTCTGGCAAGATTTTATATATGTTTGCAGATACACCATATCCTCTTTCTGTTTCACTCATGAAGAAGATGCTGAAACATAAGTTGGAAGTGGAGGTAGATGGTGTCGGGAACGACATGACACATGCTGTCCAACTGATTCAATTCATCAAGAAGCAGCTTGCTTCTTGTGTTTCTTCTGATTGATTCTGGTATCTTGTTACTGCTTTGTATATAATTTTTTATTATTGCTTTTGGTATGTATAGTTTTGTTTATTGCAGGTCACTTTAGATGGTTTTTGGGGATTTTGCGGTTTTTGGATGGCTACTGAGCTTAAATCCTTTTTGGCTCAAATTTTGGTTTTCATGTGATAAAATATGTTGGTGCAAATTGGTTTTATGGTTTTTGGAGTGCAACATCGTTATGGGTATCAATTCCCAGGCCTTAGGGCTAGAATTAATTGAATTTTGGTTTCAATTCCCAGGTCTTAGACTAGAATGAATTGATATAGCTGTAATGGTTTGCTTAAAACCATAGGGTCTCTCAACTGACCTATGTTTCATGTACAAATTAGTTGAGATGGTTTACAGTCCACCATGGGAATAACCCTTTCTGGGTCCCAAGGATTGTCTAGCCCACAAGCAAACGGCTATGTGGTAAAGGCTTATAAAATCCGTTGATGGTTGCCAGGTTACCCAAAACTGGATGGTTATCACTTGCCATATTCTTGAAATGAAAAGTGGCTAGTCTTGAGCAAACGGCTCCAGGTAAAGACAAATCAAATCCGTTTTTGGCTGTGATGATTTGTCCAAAGTCATATAGTATTCAACCCACTATGATTAAAGTTTGAAGTGGTTGAAAATGGTTCCAATCTTCCATGGCATTCCTTTTTCTAGGACCCTATAGATTGGCTAGCCCAAGAGTTAATGGCTACTTGGTAAAGGCTTCATCAAATCCATTTATTTTCTATGATTCACCTCTTCCAGGAGTTAACACACCATGGAAAGTGATGAGAATAGTTATAACCTGAATTGATGTCTCTTATGCTGCTGAGGAGATTCTGAGTTCATGCTATGGAATTCATTATTGCTGCTGGAGTGCTCAAGTTCAAGTTATTTTGCTGCTGTTTCAATCCTCAAGCTTACACGTCAAGATCTATCTAGAAACTGGACATTAACTATGTCAAAATCCAGTTTAGGGGAGGATTGTTAGGAATATATTTGTATTTATTAGTTCCTACTGGTAGGTATGTAGTTCCTACTGGTAGAGTAATTGCTACTGATAGTGTAATAGTTGCTACTAGCGGGTATGTAGTTCCTGCTGCTTATGATATTAGTCCTGGTAGAGTAAAGTAATTACTCCAGGATAAGTTTAGTTCGTTTAAACTATGGATAGGCATGAGAAGTATTAGATAGGTTCATGGAATCGTAATTCTAGGAGAATTAGTTTAGGTTTCATATCTATAAATGAAACCACGTAGTTTAGGTTTGAGGCACGATTGAACAATCAAGAAACAGTTTCACAATTAATAGAAAAGATCCATAGAGGATCAAAGTATTGTTTTAGTAATTCTTCTTTAGCACTATTGTTTATTTTCCGCGTGAACAATAGATTGTGTTGTTAGACTCTCACAGAGTTACTTTTGATTACATTAGTACTCTATATCCTTCACAGGCTTAAAAGATCTATCTAGGGCTAAGACCTACAAAAACAAAGATTGGTGTCTTCACACCTTTAAAGCATCTTGTCTACACGAAAGAGGCAATTTTCGAATGAATTCCCAAAGATCAAAAAGTCATCCATAAAGACTTCCATCGTTTTTTCGATCATATCATGAAAGATAGTCATCATACACCTTTGGAACGTGCCCAGTGCATTGCAAAAGCCAAAAGGCATGCGACGGTAGGCGAACGTTCCGTAAGGACACGTAAATGTTGTCTTTTCTTAATCATGAAGGTCGATGGGAATTTGAAAGTAACCCGAGAAACCATCGAGAAAACAATAGTACTCGTTTCCCGCTAATCTCTCGAGCATTTGATCCATAAATGGTGGTGGAAAGTGGTCTTTACCGGTGGCTTCATTTAACTTTCGGTAGTCAATGCATACACGCCAACCCGTAACCAATCGAGTTGGAATTAACTCATTTTCGTCATTTTCAACAACGGTAAAGCCACCTTTTTTTGGTACACAATGTACAGGGCTTACCCAAGGACTATCCGAGATTAGGTAAATTAATCTGGCGTCAAGAAGTTTTTCAACCTCCTTTTTTATGACATCATAGATCTTTAGATTCACCCGTCCTTGGTGTTGAACCGCCGGTTTGTAGTCCTCTTCCATAAGAATCTTGTAAGTATAAAATTCCGGGTTAATACCCTTGATGTCGAAGAGTTTCTAAGCGATGGCTCACTTGTGTGACTTCAAAACCTTTATGAGAGCGGCTTTTTCCTCGACACTCAAGTCTTAAGAAATTATGACGGGCAACTTGTTTTCATCTTCCAAAAATGCGTATTCGAGATGAGGAGGTAAGTCCTTGAGTTCGACTTCGGGAGGTTCATCAATTGAAGATTTATCAGTTTTATCTTCACAAACTTTAAGTTCTTTTTGAATTTTAGGAAAATAGTTTCCTTGATTGGGAAGGGGTAATGATGGATCATCATTGAGAAATGATTCAAGAAGAAGAATATCCCCCTCCGGGTCATAGTAAGAGTCATCAACTTCTGGTGAAGTTGGATCATCTTCAAGAGCGAGGAAAGCATCGACTTCCTCAAGAAGAAAATCACTATCCCCGAAGGGAGTGAGAGTCGGAGAAGAGGTAGAAATGATCAGGTCATAATAAGGAGTGGGATTGCCACTCGCGATCACATCGGAGAAACCAAGAAATTCTTGAGAATACTCCTCACAAGCCATTTCAATGACGTCGATTCGGTTCGCCGTCATATCATCTTAATTAGAGGAGTATCTCAAAGTTTGATCGAGATTGAATGTTACGACTTCTTTTCCAATAAGAAGAGTTAATTCTCCTTCGTACACATCAATCAAAGCACGTCCGGTCTTTAAAAAGGATCTCCTGAGAATTAGGGGGACTCGGGGATCGGCATCAAAGTCTACGACTACAAAGTCGGCTGAGAATTTAAACTTTCCTACTTTTAGGTAGACATCTTCGGCGATACCGATTGGTTGGGTAATCGAAAGGTCTGCAAGTTCAAGAGTCATATAAGTAGGAGTGAGCTCTAGAAGAGAAAGCTTTTTCCACATGGATAATGGCATGAGATTTATGCTAGCGCCAAGATCGGCCAAGGCTAAGCACTCATCCATTCCGGGAAAATCACATGGTATGAGAAATTTACCGAGGTCTCCAAGTTTTTCGGGTAACTTGTTGAGGATAACCGCCAAACAATGCTCATTCAAAGGAGTTCTAGCCATTTCACTTAATTTTTCTTGGTTTCCAATTAAGGCTTTAAGAGTCGAAGCAAATTTTGGCTTAAGAATCAAAGCATCTGTGAGGCTAATTTTGAAACTGAAATATTTAAAGATTTCGTTGAATTTCTCAATTTGGTCATTAACTTTTTCACGGCGCCTTTCATCATTACGTCTCAAAGGATACGAAATTGACGGTTTCAAGTTAGGCATCGGAGCACTAACGGGAGTAACAACGGGCTCAGAATTTGGTACTTTAGGTTGAACTTGGACAACAGGAGGTTGGACGTCTTTGGTACTTCCGTTATTAGTAGGAGGCACTGTGTCCTTTGTAACCTCGGTTTCATGTTCTACTACTTCAGGAAGAGAAGAACAAGTAGTAGGAATTGTGGGTCCTTGATAAGCAACACCGCTTCGGGTGGTAATACCCTTTAAATCTACCTTCGAGTTAGTAATGGTATTACTAGGGAGTGTCCCTGAACCTGAAGTAGAAGCGGTATTGGAATTCACAAACTTGGAAAGCATGTCTATTAAATTCGTCATTTGATTTTGCAAGTTTTGATTTTGGTCTTGCATGTTTCTCATAACTACATCATTAGCTTTGACGTAGCTTTCAAAATTAGTTTTTGTCACACCTTGTGTTTGCGGAGCCGGAGCTTGGTAAGGTAGAGTTTGGCGAACCGGGGGTTGATTAATCGATGGTCGATAAATTTGGCCTTGGTTGTAGTTATTTCCCTGATTTTGGTTGTAACAGTTTTGGTTATTTCCTTGGTTTTAAAAAGGAGGAAAACCGGGAGGTCAAATTTGATTAGCAATCGGGGCTCGATAACTGGTATTTCCTTGATTTAAATTAGCCATCATACACCTTTGAAACGTGCCCGGTGCATTGCAAAAGTCAAAAGGCATGCGACGTTAGGCGAACGTTCCGTAAGGAGACGTAAATGTTGTCTTTTCTTGATCATGAGGGTCGATGGGAATTTGAATGTAACCCGAGAAACCATCGAGAAAACAATAGTACTCGTTTCCCGCTAATCTCTCAAGCAATTGATTCATAAATGGTAGTGGAAAGTGGTTTTTACGGGTGGCTTTATTTAACTTTCGGTAGTCAATGCATACACGCCAACCCGTAACCAATCGAGTTGGAATTAACTCATTTTCGTCATTTTCAACAACGGTAAAGCCACCTTTTTTTGGTACGCAACGTACAGGGCTTACCCAAGGACTATCCGAGATCGGGTAAATTAATCCGACTTCAAGAAGTTTTTCAACCTCCTTTTTTATGACATCGTAGATCTTTAGATTTACCCGTCCTTGGTGTTGAACCGCCAGTTTGTAGTCCTCTTCCATAAGAATCTTGTGAGTGCAAAATTCCAGGTTAATACCCTTGATGTCGGAGAGTTTCCAAGTGATGGCTCGCTTGTGTGACTTCAAAACCTTTATGAGAGCGGCTTTTTCCTCGAAACTCAAGTCTTTAGCAATTATGACGGGCAACTTGTTTTCATCTTCCAAAAATGCGTATTCAAGATGAGGAGGTAATTGCTTGAGTTTGACTTCGGGAGGTTCATCAATTGAAGATTTATCAGTTTTAGCTTCACAAACTTTAAGTTCTTTTCGAATTTTAGGCAAATAGTTTCCTTGAGTGGGAGGGGGTAATGATGGATCATCATTGAGAAATGATTCAAGAAGAAGAATATCCCCCTCCGGGTCATAGTAAGAGTCATCAACTTCTGGTGAAGTTGGATCATCTTCAAGAGCGAGGAAAGCATCGACTTCCTCAAGAAGAAAATCACTATCCCCGAAGGGAGTGAGAGTCAGAGAAGAGGTAGAAATAATCGGGTCATAATAAGGAGTGGGATTGCAACTCGCGATCACATCGGAGAAACCAAGAACTTCTTGAGAATACTCCTCATAAGCCATTTCAATGACGTCAATTCGGTTCGCCGTCATATCATCGTAATTAGAGGAGTATCTCAAAGTTTGATCGAGATTGAATGTTACGGCTTCTTTTCCAACACAAAGAGTTAATTCCCCTTCGTACACATCAATCAAAGCACGTCCGGTCTTTAAAAATGATCTCCCGAGAATTAGGGGGACTCGGGGATCGGCATCAAAGTCTACGACTACAAAGTCGGCCAGGAATTTGAACTTTCCTACTTTTAGGTAGACATCTTTGGCGATACCGATCGGTTAGGTAATCAAACGGTCTACAAGTTCAAGAGTCATATAAGTAGGAGTGAGCTCTAGAAGAAAAAGCTATTTCCACACGGATAATGGCATGAGATTTATGCTAGTGCCAAGATCGGCTAAGGCTAAGCACTCATCCATTCCAGGAAAATCACACGGTATGAGAAATTTGCTGGGGTCTCCAAGTTTTTCGGGTAACTTGTTAAGGATAACCGCCGAACAATGCTCATTTAAAGGAGTTCTAGCCATTTCACTTAATTTTTCTTTGTTTCCAATTAAGGCTTTAAGAGTCGAAGCAAATTTTGGCATAAGAATCAAAGCATCCGTGAGGCTAATTTTGAAACTCAAATCTTTAAAGATTTCGTTGAATTTCTCAATTTGGTCGTTAGCTTTTTCACGACGCCTTTCATCATTAAGTCTCGAAGGATACGGAATTGACGGTTTCAAGTTAAGCATCGGAGCACTAACGGGAGTAACAACGGGCTCAGAATTTGGTACTTGAGGTTGAACTTGGACAACAGGAGGTTGGACGTCTTTGGTACTTCCGTTATTAGTAGGAGGCACCGTGTCCTTTGTCACCTCGGTTTAACGTTCCACTACTTTAGGAAGAGAAGAAGAAGTAGTAGGAATTGTGGGTCCTTGATAGGCAACACCGCTTCGGGTGGTAATACCCTTCAAATCTACCTTTGGGTTAGTAATGGTATTACAAGGGAGTGTCCCTGAACCTGAAGTAGAAGCGGTATTAGAATTCACAAACTTAGAAAGCATGTCTGTTAAATTGGTCATTTG
The DNA here is from genome assembly GCA_026074375.1 of Tanacetum coccineum. Taxonomy (NCBI): domain Eukaryota; kingdom Viridiplantae; phylum Streptophyta; class Magnoliopsida; order Asterales; family Asteraceae; genus Tanacetum; species Tanacetum coccineum. Next base: position 4,393 of record BQNB010042822.1, on the reverse strand, counting down.
ATTTTGCAAGTTTTGATTTTGGTCTTGCATGTTTCTCATAACTACATTATTAGCTTTGACGTAGCTTTCAAAATTGGTTTTTATCACACCTTGTGTTTGCGGAGCCAGAGCTTGGTAAGGTGGAGTTTGGCGAACCGGGGGTTGATTAATCGGTGGTCGATAAATTTGGCCTTGGTTGTATTTATTTCGCTGATTTTGGTTGTAACGTTTTGGTTATTTCCTTGGTTTTAAAAGGGAGGAAAACCGGGAGGTTAAATTTGATTACCAATCGGGGCTCGATAACTGGTATTTCCTAGATTGAAATTAGCCATCATACACCTTTGGAACGTGCCCGGTGCATTGCAAAATCCAAAAGGCATGCGACGGTATGCGAACGTTCCGTAAGGACACGTAAATGTTGTCTTTTCTTGATCATGAGGGTCGATGGGAATTTGAAAGTAACCCGAGAAACCATCGAGAAAACAATAGTACTCGTTTCCTGCTAATCTCTCGAGCATTTGATCCATAAATGGTAGTGGAAAGTGGTCTTTACTGGTGGCTTCATTTAACTTTCGGTAGTCAATGCATACACGCCAACCCGTAACCAATCAAGTTGGAATTAACTCATTTTTGTCATTTTCAACAACGGTAAAGCCACCTTTTTTTGGTACGCAACGTACATGGCTTACCCAAGGACTATCCGAGATCAGGTAAATTAATCCGGCGTCAAGAAGTTTTTCAACCTCCTTTTTTATGACATCGTAGATCTTTGGATTCACCCGTCTTTGGTGTTGAACCGCCAGTTTGTAGTCCTCTTCCATAAGAATCTTGTGAGTACAAAATTCCAGGTTAATACCCTTGATGTCGGAGAGTTTCCAAGCGATGGCTCGCTTGTGTGACTTCAAAACCTTTATGAGAGCGGCTTTTTCCTCGACACTCAAGTCTTTAGCAATTATGACGGGTAACTTGTTGTCACCTTCCAAAAATGCGTATTCGAGATGAGGAGGTAAGTCCTTGAGTTCGACTTCGGGAGGTTCATCAATTGAAGATTTATCAGTTTTAGCTTCACAAACTTTAAGTTCTTTTCGAATTTTAGGCAAATAGTTTCCTTGAGTGGGAGGGGGTAATGATGGATCATCATTGAGAAATGATTCAAGAAGAAGAATATCCCCCTCCGGGTCATAGTAAGAGTCATCAACTTTCGGTGAAGTTGGATCATCTTCAAGAGCGAGGAAAGCATCGACTTCCTCAAGAAGAAAATCACTATCCCCGAAGGGAGTGAGAGTCGGAGAAGAGGTAGAAACGATCGGATCATAATAAGGAGTGGGATTGCCACACGCGATCACATCGGAGAATCCGAGAACTTCTTGAGAATACTCCTCACAAGCCATTTCAATGACGTCGATTTGGTTCGCCGTCATATCATCGTAATTAGAGGAGTATCTCAAAGTTTGATCGAGGCTTAATGTTACGGCTTCTTTTCCAACACGAAGAGTTAATTCTCCTTCGTACACATCAATCAAAGCACGTCCGGTCTTTAAAAAGGATCTCCTGAGAATTAGGAGGACTCAGGGATCAGCATCAAAGTCTACGACTACAAAGTTGGCCGGGAATTTAAACTTTCCTACTTTTAGGTAGACATCTTCTGTACCGATCGGTTGGGTAATCGAACGGTCTACAAGTTCAAGAGTCATACAAGTAGGAGTGAGCTCTAGAAGAGAAAGATTTTTCCACACGGATAATGGCATGAGATTTATGCTAGCGCCAAGATCGGCCAAGGCTAAGCACTCATCCATTCTGGGAAAATCACACGGTATGAGAAATTTGCCGGGGTCTCTAAGTTTTTTGGGTAACTTGTTGAGGATAACCGCCGAACAATGCTCATTCAAAGGAGTTCTAGCCATTTCACTTAATTTTTCTTTGTTTCCAATTAAGGCTTTAAGAGTCGAAGCAAATTTTGGCATAAGAATCAAAGCATCCGTGAGGCTAATTTCGAAACTCAAATCTTTAAAGATTTCGTTGAATTTCTCAATTTGGTCGTTAGCTTTTTCACGGCGCCTTTCATCATTACGTCTCGAAGGATACGGAATTGACGGTTTCAAGTTAGGCATCGGAGCACTAACGGGAGTAACAACAGGCTCAGAATTTGGTACTTGAGGTTGAACTTGGACAACCGGAGGTTGGACGTCTTTGGTACTTCCGTTATTAGTAGGAGGCACCGTGTCCTTTGTCACCTCGGTTTCACGTTCCACTACTTTAGGAAGAGAAGAAGAAGTAGTAGGAATTGTGGGTCCTTGATAAACAACACCGCTTCGGGTGGTAATACCCTTCAAATCTACCTTCGGGTTAGTAATGGTATTACTAGGGAGTGTCCCTGAACCTGAAGTAGAAGCGGTATTGGAATTCACAAACTTGGAAAGCATGTCTGTTAAATTGGTCATTTGATTTTGCAAGTTTTGATTTTGGTCTTGCATGTTTCTCATAACTGCATCATTAGCTTTGACGTAGCTTTCAAAATCGGTTTTTGTCACACCTTGTGTTTGCGGAGCCGGAGCTTGGTAAGGTGGAGTTTGGCGAACCGGGGGTTGATTAATCGGTGGTTGATAAATTTGGCCTTGGTTGTAGTTATTTCCCTGATTTTGGTTGTAACGGTTTTGGTTATTTCCTTGGTTTTGAACGGGAGGAAAACCGGGAGGTCGAATTTGATTAGCAATCGGGGCTCGGTAACTGGTATTTCCTTGATTGAAATTAGTTGCGGCTGCTTAGGAAACATACTCTTGAATATTGTCACGATAAACGTTGCCATCGGTGGCGGGTCAATTTTGGTAAGAATGAGTACCACCACAAGTAACACAACTTTCCTCGACCGCTTTGACGGGAGCGGGAGCTTGGGTTTGGTTTTTCTTATCGAGAAGTAAAGCTTTCACCATATCTTTAAGTTCGGCAACATCGGGAGAAATACCGGGGGTAGAAGAGTTTGCATTCACTTTGGCAACAACCGGTTTGTTACGTGAATTACGAACTTTGGATTTGCTCTCGATGATTCTTAGGCAATCACGGGGCATTTTATCCAAAAAGTTACCACCCGCGGCGGAATTCAACGAATCTTGATCATTAGAGTTCAAAGCATTATAGAAAGTATCGAGTTGATGTAATTCTGAAAATCCATGATGTGGGCATGCCCGAAGAAGATCATTGAATCGGTCCCATGCCTCGTAAAAAGTTTCATCAAATCGTTGTTGAAATCTCGTGATTTCCTTTCGAAGATTTGTTGTTTTGGAAGGAGGGAAGAATTTGTTGATGAATTTCGAAACAAGATCATCCCATGTAAGAATCGATCGAGGGGGTTCTTTTTTGAGCCAAATCCGGGCGGCACCCTCGAGAGAAAATGGGAAAAGCATAAGCTTTACCGACGTACTCGGGACGTTCGGGAACTTCATCGTAGAAGTGATCTTGTTGAAATATCGGATGTGAGCATGAGGGTCTTCTTTGTCATGTCCGAAGAATTGTTTGTTTTGAACGAGGGTAAGCAATCCGTGCTTAAGCTCAAAGTTGTCCGCGGTGATCTCGGGCACAACGATGGCATCCTCGTAACCCACGGTGGGTGCTTCGAGTAATTGAGCCATAGTACGATTATCGGCCATCGTAACTACGGGAGGAGCTTGATTTTCAATTGGTTCAAAAAGATTAAATGGTTCAACAAAAGTCGGGTTGACTTGTTGTTGTTGACGATTAGAATTACGAGATTGAGAACTAGTATGCATGCACTAAAATTTAGAAAGAAAATTTATACTAATTTTTTTTTGGTTTTTTTTTTGATTTTTTTTTTGGTTTTTCAACAATATTTTAATAACGGACAATGAGATAAGATACTTAAACCTAATAATCAATTCGCTTCTCAGTAACTCTTTAAAAGAAAAACGCACAAAGTAGTTTGTTTTACTTTAAAAGGTGAGCCGTACGTCGCGAGAAACACAAAAGGTAAGTTTTTTTTCTTTGGTTCGGGAACTTATTAATGGATAATACTTCAGTTGAAAGTATTATATGCTGGTGTTCTTTTACCAACTTGGTAAAAAAAATTATTTCTTTTTATGGATAATGTTTTTAAATTTTTGATTTTTTTTTGTTTTTATATTATAATTATACTAAATAAAAGAAAAATCTTTTTGGATTTTTTTTATAAGAAAATAAACAAAATAACTTCACACGGAAGGATCTTCAAACAAAAATTTTCAAACGGCTTCAACAATCGTGTTACACCCCTCCCCGACAGCGACGCCAAAAACTGATCAAGATTGACTATACCTTTTAAAATATATAATATATAAATATAAAATACTTATATAAATATATAAATATAAGGGGGTAATAATCAAAAAATCTCAATTGTAGTAATCCGGGAGTATGATTCCCG
>BQNB010042821.1:8973-38778 GCA_026074375.1 Tanacetum coccineum | reverse complement strand
TGAGTATCTGTTTTAGATCTGCAAATTTGTCCTTTGTCTTTTCATAAAAACTTTAAAAACCAAAAAAATAGTGTATTCTGCATAAACAGCTTTTTCAATTGATTTTTTTCTTAGCTTTATTGAATTTCAAAATGTTTTTTTATTGTTGTTATACTCAACCAAATACCCACAATTATACCCAATACCCAAAAATTTATCATTTTTCTATCATAATACATAAGGGGCCGGTTTTAAAGTGATAGAAATCAAAGATATTACTTCACTTGTTATTTAGCATGTGTTATTTATCCTAGCAAGCAACTAACATCCAAAGTCTTACCAACTTGACTTGTACAACATGAACCTCATTAAACCAAAGTAAGGTGGCAAGTAACTTCACCAAAGACTGCCTAAAAATCCTGATCTTGTCTTGGACTTTCTAATATGCAACTTGACTAAGTCTTCATAATATATAAGCTAGCAAATAGTAAGATAAACACACACACTTTGTTTTTAGCTAGAAAAACTTTACCATTTCTCCCTTTTCCTTCTCATATGCCACGGCCAAACATCACCACCATAAACCATCCATACAAAATTTATTTACAACATATACAAGTGTTCCTACATCATATCTAAGATAATATCCTATGGTGTTATAAGATGTGGTTTGGGGTTTACAAGTGTTAAAGCAATGGAGGTTCAAGATTAGGGTTTACTTGGATTTAGGGTTTTCAAGGTCTTGGAAGCTAGGGTTTGTTTGCTAAACAAGGGTTTAGATCATATTATTCATCACTATACATCATATTAAGGTTATCTAAAAAAGCCTTAATCTCTTTACATTCATGAATTTATGCATATATGATGTTATAAATAGTTTAATCCCATCTAGGAAACGTATTTACAATGAAAAAAGGAATTTTTACTTATGATCAAGGTATTATTATACTTATTACAGAGTGCTATTCATGTTGGTAAGTACAAGTGAGAATGGAAGAATGGAACATTAAAAAAGTGTGGTTTATGTAAAAATCTTATATAAACTATTACCTAAAAAAAGTGTATTTATAAAAGTTCATGAACAAATTGGCTGTGAACTTGATGGATCTTGGTGATTTTGACAAATCTTTTTGGATAAATCATGGACTAAGGACCCTAAGTATGTAGGGCATGTGATATTAAGGGTTGTAATGGACTTATAACAAGTGTACTAAACTAAAAAGTTACAAAAATCAAGTTTAAACATGTTTTAACAAAAAACCATCAAAGGGTATGATCAGCAAATTTAATTTTACATAATAATTTTATCCTTTTATTAAATACACACGTATACAAGGATCGTGAGGCATGTAGAGAACTCATAGAACCGATTTAATAACGAAGAAGAATGGTATTTACAAGTTACAAACGATAATAAACGCGTGTTAAAAAGAAATTTTATAAAAACTTTTTTTAATTATCACTTCTGATATATACAAAATGGTTATTTTTTTTCCAGATAGAACATAATTTTAATTTAGGGGATTTCAAAACAATTAAGAATCATAATTTTTTCGATCAATAACGAAGGAGGTAAGAATTTTCCGAGTTTACGATAATTAAAGTTATAAAAATAATTATTAATAAACTATGAACAATAAAAATTCACTATTCCTCTCAGATACATTTTTTGGGAAAAATCCATTAGTTAGATAAAACGTTTTTAATTACAAATACGTGCGTGCGAACAGAATCACTAAAATCCGAGTAAAACAAAATAAGATACGACATTTACCGATAAGTACATTTATAAAAGTGCAGAATAAGGTAAAAACCACTGTTTCACCCCAGAGGACTGAATAATATGAAAAGTAATATTTTTGATAACTCCGTCTTAATATGAAAGCGTGGACATAAGAAACGTAAAAAAAACAGACATTAAAAACATAAATTACGGCCGTTTCATCACTAAAGAGATATTTATAACATTTTTTACTTGATAAATATTGATTTCACAAATACGATTAATGATGGATGATGTAGCTATAAACGAATTGTAATATGGTATTAGTTAATCAAAGTTCTTAGTACGTTATACGACCCTATATTGGAATTAGGTTTCATTCGTTCATTATTTGACGCATTTTTCTGTTATCCTTGGATATTCATTCACTCCTCGAGTGAGTTCCTAGCCCCCACGTTTTACATTTAAATGATTTCAAGTGTTTAGGTGAGAAACATATGCATGTTTACAATTGGAACGTAATAGGACATTATATTTACTATTACGATTAACGTGTTAGCCTGAAGAAAAAAAAATTAGCGATAACCCTCTGAGCCCATTATCATGAATTGTCAATTACTTGTTGTGAGCGCGAATGTTATAAATAGATCTATTTGGGATTGACATCCCCGTTCGGGTGAGTCATGCTCATTGTGCCGGTATGCTAGACAACAAACATATACCATGTCGGACATAGGATGTTGCGGGTTACAACATCATCACGGGCAATGTTGGCAATTTATATTGCCATTCATACATGTTGAGCTTCAGTGTCATGAGCTTAGGGAAACGTAATCACCTTTTATGATGTTTTCATCTGTTGCATTATCATGAGGAAATCTTGCGGTCCTACATCATACATTTTACAAACCTATGAATTCACCAACATTATTGTTGACGTTTTAAAGCAATGTTTTTCAGGAGGTCAATAAGGTATGAGGTGCAAGGGATACATTGGTGGTTATATTTTAGATGTCACTTGCATAAAGATTTGGTTGCATTACATTTTGGGAAAACATTTGTTATGGACTAGAATCTTTGTAATTTGTATTTTGAACAAGTGAAGCTTCGGGCTTTTGTAACAAATACTTTGCTAAATCCAATGTATCGGTTTTAAACGACTTTTTGGTCGTTCTTATATATATCTTGTGTTATTGATCTATGAAGTACCACCCTCAGACCCATATTCTACTGCGATCCATTTTGGGGGTGTTACAAATATGATATTGCACACTGAAAACTCATTTTTGAGTCTTCTATTTATAATGTCTGAAAAAGACTCGATATGCCGTATTTGGCTAGGTCGATACGGCGTATTAGGCTGGATTCCTTGGAATGCGCGCTACGTTCTCAATCAATCAGTGATATCATTCCCAATTTACTTGATTTACTATATCTTCTAATAGTTATCTTCATGAATACGGCGTATGGAAACATAAGGGATACACCATATTGGGAATTGGTCAAACGCGTTTTCTTGTGAAGTTCAGGCGCTGATACACCGTATCTCTTTTGTTGGATACGGCGTATGTAGTCAAAAATCATCATTCTTCAAATGTCTTCGTTTTAGCTTCAAATTATGCGCCTTTAAGCTTATCTTCACAAAACACTCCTGAATTACTGCATTTATCAACTTTAAAGCAATTAAGTACCAAATAATGCAATAATTATATAAAACTAGGAAAAACAGATGGGATAAATGATATAATAAAGTGACGTTATTTGATGTCCTAAAATATCCCCCACTTGAATCCTACTTGTCCTCAAGTAGACTTTAGAAAAGTTTTCGTTTATGAAAATGTGTCCCAACCGAAGTTGAGGATTTTCCGTGTAAGCATCATTTTATCATAATCACATGTACATAACCAAGTTCCTCACAAAATATTGAAATGAAAACACTCAGATCACTCAACTAATCCAGGGTGCAACATTTAATTGGTATGCTCAATTGCTCGGTCGTGATTAGTTTTCTATCATAGGCTTGGCAAGGATACACATCTCCACCGCTAAAGCTAAGGAGAAACAAGTCAAAAGATAAATTGGGTTAAGAAGGCTTAGGGTTGAGCATTCAATAGTCTTTCACCATAAGTACCATACGAACAAGGCAGCTGTATTGTACATACACGTCCGTAACGACAGAATAGACATATATAATCTGATCACTTCCCTGTTCGTGTTTAACCAGTGGTTATGATGAAGAACGATATAGGGTAGGGAGCTTCTAACTTTCACCGAAAGTCGTCATCCAACAAGGCAGCTGAGACATGCATACATGGCCGTAACGACGGAATAGACATGCATGCTCGTACAAGTCTTCGTTCGAGTAGACACTAAGGTTAGTTGCTAGGAAAGGGAAGTAAAATGGGTGTGAGACAAAATTTACAAAACAAATAGATTAAGCCAACAAATAAGGTACGGTTTCTAGTAACTTTCCCTCGACCGTTCCATGACAAAGACTCGAACATATAGACAAACTCCTAGATCATAGAAATGACAAAGACAACCTAAGTTGGCGTTCCCATAACGGTCAACTTCCCTTACATCCCTCTCTTTACATACTTTTACAGAATAAGTGGTGATATCGGCCACTTTTTACAAGACTTTACATCGTTGATATTTGTAACGTATCAATGAATAATCGATCCTTTCAAGTAATTCCTTTGGTATAAGCTTCTTTTGAACCGAATATTTTTCTTCATTCTCTTTTTTTTGCAATACATCATAAATCTCGGTTTTATTTTACCGTCTTCACTATCATAATTCATCCGGATAATATTTTCCTTGTAACACTTCTTCTTCAGACATGATTTATAATTGCAAAAGTAGCAAAACTTAAGAGCTACATATTTTTCCCATTGCATTGTGCAATTTCCTGACCATTACAGAGATAGAAAAATTTCACTTTGACACTAGAAATACGAAACTTTACACGAAAGCAACTAGCAATTTTGATTAAAATAGTCTTAATCTACACGGTAGGATAAGGTGCAAAGGTGTAATGAAACATATAATATGGTGTAGAAAAAGAAAGGAATGGCTCAACAGGTTGTTCTAGGGGATTTATTCTAAAAATGAGAGTAATCAAAGGGTTACACGGGATCTAACTAACCAGTGTAGTTAGTTAATTTTACGACATGTAGACTATTTGGTTTAATCCTAGAAATTTATCAGTTGAACATGTTCCTCAATCTAAATCCATAGTACTCATCATTGCGGTCTCGAGTGATATACCAGGCCAAGTTCTAAAGTCCACTACATCACCGGCACACTTATAATTTTGTGGAATTTTTAGGTAAACAATTGGAAACGGAATAGGCTTAATTCTCACAATATGTATCAAGGGTTATAGTGCGCTAGGTAATGTAACTAGTGATTTTTACAAAAGTCATGCTAATTTTTTTTAAATTTGGCCTATTTTTAAGCACTTTGCATGTTATTTTGTAAAAATGAAGACAAGTACATTCTAATTCTCCATCCTCCCACTTAAATTATACAACGTCCTCGTTGTATAGATAAAACAATTAAATAATAAGAGAAAAATAGAATTAGAACGGAAAACTCCCTGATGTTTTGCTCGTGATAATTCTCCAAGATGAGTTCTTGAGCAAAAAGTGTGTTGACCAGGGCTTCAGCATGCCAATTCAACACATGCTTTTTCGAATATATCATATGCATAGTTTTAGCAAGCGTCTTGCGTAAAAGATTAGAAGACAAGTGTAATTTCTATCTTGCTACAATGGTACAGGAAAACAATTAAACACAAAACTGTACAGGGATCAATACGCCGTATCCCAAACCCTAGGATACGCCATATGGTTCCTGTAAAAACAATTAAATACTTGGAAATTAAATATTTAGTTTTTAAAACTGATAACGCCCAGACACATCTATACACCGTATCCAAAGGGGTTCGATACGCCGTATAGAGTGTTTGGGAAGACAGACTCGTGCAACAAACAATTAAAATGACCAGGTTGTCTCCCGGGAAGCACTTTTGTTTCAGCTGGTGTTTAAGTTCAACCTTTCTCTTTTTCTTCATTCATCATCAATTCGCTCACACTCGTCCCCGTGTGCGAATTTCTTCATAATCATTTAGCATGATGCGTACTTCTTGCAAAATTTCATGACGAGCATAACGTCTTTTGCTATATCATCACCGTCAATGATGGTAAAACCTGTGACAATAGAAAAACTTTCGATGAAAACAGGTATATCAATCAAAGTTGAAAGTTCTGGCATGACTCTTCCCTTCATCCTTGTTCTTAATTATGGAATAATAAAAGCTTTTGGACATTAAGTTAATGGACAAGGAAGGGAGGAGGTCAGCATTAACATACTTATACACGATTACACAAGAAAATTTCATTTTATAAGAGTCGGTTTTAACAAAAGCTGGCTCAAAATCAACATCTCGATTCGTTTTAGGTTCTAGGGGTGTGTACAAATCATTTAATTCTATGTAGTTACCATAAGTTGGGTCGAATGGTTCATCACCCTCTCCTATAAGCTCTGTTTTTGAATCAATACTTTTTATCACAAAGACCCTTTTGATTATGCTAGTGGCGGGCTTAATACTTTTAAAAACAAGTTTTTCTTCCTTTACCCTTAAAGTAATTTTCCTTTTGAAGACATCAATCTTGGAATGGGCAGTTGACAAGAATGGTCGTCCGAGGATTAAAAGGACATCGTCATCCTCGGGTATGTCCAAGATGATAAAGTCTATAGGGAAAATAAATTTGCATATCCTTACTAGTACATTTTCGGCAATACCCCTTAGTTGTTTTATGGTTCGGTCAGCCAGTTCGATGGTTAACCTAGTGTGAGATAAAATTCCTAGACCAAGGTTGGTGTAGGTAGAGAATGGAATAATGCTCACACTTTCTCCTAGGTCAACAAGGGCTTTTCAAAACAGATATTATGAATAAAACAAGGTAAAGTAAAGCTCCATAGGTCTTTTTCTTTTTGAGGCAAGGTGTGATCATAAGCATCCAGAATCTTCACATCTTGTGCCTCTCTCCAATTAGCACAACCGAAGTTTTGTAGTCGTCTTGGGAAAGGGACTGTACTGTGCTGTGTGCCTGATACGACGTATGGACCATATCCGATACGGCGTATCTCAGAAAAATCATCTTTAGCAGCTGAGATTGATTTAACTTGGTCTTGAGGTTTTGTCTCTGTAGAGCTGGGCAGGCTTCCAAATCCTCTTTCTTGCAAGACCTTTCTCATCTGTCCGATTTGTATTTCCAAGGTCTTAATTGAAGCTCCTTGATTTCTTATTACTGCATCGGTAGAAGCTCGAATCTCTTTGATTATGTTCGAGTTATCTTCATGTCTTTTAGCTGATTCTGCCATAAATTTGGTCAATGATTCTTCCAAGCTCGATCTCCGATCAGGATACGAAGAGTTTCCATTGTTTCGTTGGTAGAATCCTGGCCCTGCTACTCTATATTGTCCTCCAGGTTGATAGGGTGCACCGAACTGTGTATAGTAAGCTTCTTCTAAAGTTTTTCCTTCTTCCCGTTGTGAACAATCCTTCGTATAGTGTGGTCCCTTGCATAGTTTGCAACTGACCTGAGCAGCGTACACTTTTTCATTTACTTTATTTATTTCTCGTCCGAGATTGTTGAGTTGGGCTTGGATATCAGCAATCCCGTTAGAAGTTTTAGTACTTATGGTCCTTGAAGATGTTCCATTGTGCCATTTCTGGGAGTATTCAGCCATTTCTTAGATGACTATTTTAGCATCAGCGACGGTTTTGGAAGGTATGGCACCCTTTGAGTCCAGAATTTGTCGAGTTGGAACATCGAGCCCATTATAAAACAAGATGACTTCCTGCATGTCGGTTAAGTAATGTTGAGGGCACTTCATCAACAATTCTTTAAATCTTTTCCATGCACAAAAAAGGCTTTCATCGGGATCCTGCTGGAAGTTGTTGATTTCCTCCATTTTCTTTGCGGTATAGGCATGTGGACAATATTTGTTTAGAAATTTAGTTTTAAGAACTTCCCCGATTGTAATTGAGCCCGATGGTTGGTTCCTTAGCCATCTGCTTGCGGCTCCAGTGAGGGATAAAAGGAAGGCTCGAAGGATGATTTGATCTTGAGTTATTTTTGGGATGTGAAATAAGTCAACAATCTCTAGAACCTTCTTAATGTGCTCGTTTGCATCTTCGTGTTCTGAGCTACTGAAAGTATTATCACGAAGTTCCTTGAGAAATTGCCCCTTCAATTCAAAGTGGATGTCTTGGTTGATCGTGGGCCTAGTAACGCCCGACCCGTAATCTCCTCGGGTTTTGCTCATGTACTGCTCCATTGTTTCCGTCATTGTTTCTCTTACTTCTTCCTCTGATTGTTCCTCGATGTCAAAAATGTGATCGAACTCTGGTGAATTCGATTCTACAAGACTTGGTGTATCGAAAAGCCTCCTTCTTGAGCGAAATTTTTGTTTTGGGTTTTCAAAAGGTGAGAGTAGTTCCTTTGTAGAACTTTTTGTCATGCACTACCTGAAACAAATGACAATAAATCAGTAGGATATGTCCTGATGAGAGAAATCAAATGTAGAATCGAAACAAATGGACTTTTGGTTTGCTACTGTATCAGTTGACAGATACGCCGTATTTAATTAATTTAAATACGCCGTATAGGTCTGTTGAATACCAGTACGCCGTATTGAATTCACATAATACGCCGTATTGTTTGGAAGAACAGATACGTCGTTTAGACTGTAAAACTCAATACGCTGTTCTGGGTAGAAAGTTTGATACGTTGTATCCAACTGGTGGATACGGCGTTTCAGGTGATCAGTCAGAACAAAATACTATTTAAAAACAATTGAATGCGGGAATTTAAACAAACAATTTGAACACACAATGCAAATAATTACAAACAAAATTAAATAATTAGATTACACTAAACTAAACTAATTAATGGTTAGAAATACTAATAAGAATAAGGTTTAATTAATTCACTCCCCGGCAGCGACGCCAAAAACATGATGTTCAGTCATGTAGGGTCAATTATTTGAATATCAAGTTTTAAATTTATATTTAGCCGACAAACCTAAAACAACACTTTAACGAGCAGTGTACCCGGTCAAGATGGAGTTTCGCGGTAAGTAGGGTGTCGAACACTAAGAGTGAAACATTAATCCTAAATTCTATCACTATTTTAATTAGTTCTAATTACTCTATTTACTGGTTAAACCTATGCTATATACGTTGTCTAATGATATGGGGGGTTTTCAGCCTGAGAGACTGGCACAGGTTTGGTGGTGACAAATATCAATTCAATAGACAATAAACACGAAAGAAGAAAATTAGAAGATAGAAAAGCGGTACAAGCCAAATGATAGAAAATTGTATTAGCCATATTAAATCCAGTTCAATGTTGGTTTGTTTGTTTTAGTGCAATGATTTACTTATCTCGAAGGCGATTATCTTTCTTATAGACATTAGGCGGGACATTATCCTAAGACTTAGACTTGATTAATCTGTCCACAATTAATGCATCCGCATTAAAGGCATCCTTTAGTTTAATTATATCTACTCTTTGGAATCAAAAAGCAATTGTGATATTGTTTAAAATCTAGCCCACGGACTTTACCACTTATTGTTGATGGTTGTTTTATATACTGTTAGTTCTACTATTCAATCTTTATCAGTAATTAAGAGCATGATTGCTGAACATAAACGGGTCCTACCGGTCCAACTAACTCATAATGTAATGAAAAAGACGGAAGTTATTTGTGATCCTCACTTGGTCCGTAATATAAAAGCACAATATGAGAGCTATCCCGGTATCTATCACTAGGATCAGTTGAATGATATGTCACCTTATCCAAACACATAAACAGTTATAGGGATAAACATAAATTAAAACAATCAACGATAATTAATAATCGATTTTAAAAAAACTAACCTAACATTTAATTTTCATTAAGATGGCTAATTACCGAGGGTATTAGCCCACAATAACCCATTGTAATTATACAACGCGTAATCAAACAATGAAAATTGAACGATTAAGAGAGTAAAAATTACACGATGTCTTCTATGGATTCGTGATCAATGCTTGACCTTGGTGACTGATCTTCTATTCTAAAATTCATCTTCAATGAGTATGGTATAAAGAATATGATATTGCACACTAAAAATTCATTTTTGAGTCTTCTATTTATAATGTCTGAAAAAGACTCGATACGCCGTATCTGGCAAGGTCGATACGGCGTATTGGGCTGGATTCCTTTGGAGTGCACGCTACGTTCTCAATCAATCAGTGATATCTTTCCCAATTTACTTTATTTATTGTATCTTCGAATAGTTATCTTCGTGGATACGGCGTATGGAAACATAAGGGATACGCCGTATTGGGAATTGGTCAAATGCGTTTTCTTGTGAAGTCTTGGCGCGGATACGCCGTATCTCTTTCGTTGGATACGGTGTATGTAGTCAAAAATCAGCATTCTTCAAATATCTTCGTTTTAGCTCCAAATTATGCGCCTTTTAGCTTGTCTTAACAAAACACACCTGGATTACTGTATTTATCAACTTTAAAGCAATTAAGTACCAAATAATGCAATAATTATATAAAAGTGGGCAAAACAAATGGGTTAAATGATATAATAAAGTGACGTTATTTGATGTCTCAATATCTCTTTAATTTTTTCTCTATGACTTCTAAGTAAATGTCAGCTTAGGACTTGATCTCTAAAGAAAGAAAAATGTTCATTTATGTACATTTATCCTAAACAACGGGAAGTTCATATCTCCTCGGTCTTGAGCACAGTCATACAAACATTCAAAGTTGTGAAGACTCAAGAGAAGTTCTAAGAAAATGATACTTCATAAGATACATTAAAAATCATTTTCTGGTTGAGCACAATTTTCTTTCAAGATATTCTCAAAAAGAAATTTCAAAATCTTTCAAAATTGTATGCTCAACAAACTCCCACTCCAAATTTTCACTCTAATCTATTATTCAGGGAGAGTATAATAATTAATTCATTCGACATGCTTTCCTGTTCTCCCATTGTTTGTTTAGTCTAAAAGTGGATCAACGTACATTACCTTGTATTTTAACTCACTTGTTATGTCAAAAATTGTCACCACATATGCAATTTTTAAGGGGGAGAATAGTGATTCAAATGTGATCAATACGGCTTAATAATGGATAAGATCTTGTGAATATAAGTGCGTTCTTGACCTTGCCTGTGCAAAACTCTTTCATAATATGATGCATATATGTAGGGGAGCTTTTTGGTGATGTAGAAAACTCTCAATGTGTTATAAATGATTTCTCGAACACGTTGATTGATTTTTCAATGGTTTGGCTACTATGGAAATACCAAAGACCGACCAACTGTTGTTTCTTACGGTGTTATAAGGCGGTTAAGAATAGGTATTTTATTCCATGATCCAGCCAGAACCGGAGGGATCTACCCAGGGACACTCCAATAGATATAGTAGAAGTCCTTAGGTATGATTGAAAAAAGGAGTAAAGTGAGATTGGGAAGAATGTTATCCAAGCATGTGTTATCCATCCAAAACAAAAACCAACATGGTGATTAATGAAGATCGTTGATATAACATTAAAAGCGGTTGTATAATGAAAAGAATTGTAAGGATAAAGGGTGTAAAGAAGAGAAAGCCCTCATACACCTTAGGCAGAACAAGTCAATGCATATTCTATCGGTAAATCACAAAGATGAGTTTGGTATTGAGGACAAATTCATCATGGACCAATAATGCAATGCACAACCCATCCCGCTTCTCTGGCCTCTATCAAAAGAAGTTTGTTTAATTCCTCATGGAGTAACACGCTTCTATTCTCTTTCTCACTTCGAGATCGTATGATATTGAAAAGGGGCAGTGCGCTCCACTTTTGATCACCAAATAAAGAAGTGCACTTAGAGGTCTAGAGCCAAGAGATCTATATCAATAAATCTTATTAGGACACAATTCCATATACACTTGTTGTTCATCATTAAGTACACAAGTTGTACAAGAGTCCAATACAGACATAAATATAATATGTGTGTATTAATGAGAATTGACATATGCTTTTTGAAAACATAAAACTTTCGATATGTTTAAAAATCTTTATTCATTAACATGTCCAAATGATTTTCAACAAGTTTTCGATCACATTCCATTGTGGCAGCTCAAAAGGGCATTGGGCATGTGGACGACTGACACGTATTGATGACTCAATCTAGTGAGACTGTTAACTCACAGATTCTCTCTTACGGGTTGTTGCTTTGAGGACACTTGGTAACGAGAACAGCATAGCTAAGCTGCAAACCCTATCAAGGAGATCCTTTTGATTTCTACCTGATCATAGGCAGTATTTATACTAATTAACGAGGAACCATGGTTATTGCAACTATATTCGAATAAATGACAAAGACATATTCATCCATATCTATTGTTTATCTCTAACTTAAACATGCAGGACAAGTCGATGGTGTTTCCACCATATTCCAGTTGAGTCGCAGTCAAGGCCACATACTCATTCTCAAAGTTCAAGGATAAATTCAATGGCATTAAACAAAACTTGAAGACATTTCTAAATTCTAAAGATACACTTTCGCAAGCTCTGATAAATAAGAACTTCCTCAAAGAACGTCAAGTATATGATTTCAAATAGATCAAGTCACAAGGTCTATGTTGAGGAAGATTGTCAGCCTTCAAGTGATGTCAAAAGATGAGTATGTTGGTAAGAAGTATTCCAGTCAAAAAGTATCCAAGTTTATCTCAAAGCTAAAGATCAAGATATCAAGTCAAAGATCAAAATCAAAGATCACAAGCATGCAAAAGGAACTTCAAAAGAATTACCAAGAACACAAGGCTCTAAGATTCAAGATGTCACAAGAAGTGAAGCCATAAGTGTAATGACCACCCCTTAGGGGGAGATTGTTAGCCTCGTTTTTAGTAAAGTGATGGTCACTAAATATTCCCGAGCCTTATATAGGAAAACATAGTTTACGGGAATTAGTTTAATCTAATTGGGCCTAAGTTACGAGCTTAAAGCCCACTTGTGTTAGACACGGCCCAAAGATTGCCCAAGTGGCTCAATACCCTCTTAGGGTATAAATACCACCCTCTTAGCTTGTTAGGAGGGTGTCGGTTACTTATTTCTTCTATGTAATCTTCCACTTTTCTTTCTACCTCTTTCTCTCTCTAAAACCCTATTTATCTCTCTATAATATCTTTTATTTTCATGCTTATGTGGTTATAGTTAAGGTTTTGACCTTGTTCTCTATAACCATGGCGCTGATACCAATCTGTAACACCCCCATTTTTACAATATAGCAGCGGAAGCTAATCTGGGGTATTACTTCATGGAAACAACAATCATAATCATAGAAAACGACTCAAAAGAGACGTTGTTCAAAAGATACGTTATCATTCATTTAAAATCAGAGTTTTACAAAGGCAGATCCCAAAATCTAGTTACATACAATGTGAATGATAACAAGTTTTAGCCATCTTCAAGTCCATGCCACTCCATGCCATAAGTTGCTCAATTACCTGGGATAAACATGCATAAAAAGAAGGGTCAACACAAAGGTTGAGTGAAATTCATAGGTTTGATATGTAATAGTTGAATACAAGTTATCATAATGGAAATATTGGTATTGCAGGGATAATTATCATGGAGAACAGTATTAACATGGAGAACAGTATTATCATGGAGAACAGTATTATCATGGAGAACAGTATTATTACCTTAAACTCATGAATCACATAAAGAGATATTAAAGAGATATTGGGGGATATTACCCAAAGAGATATTAGGGGATATTACCCAAAGAGATATTAAAGAGATATTGGGGGATATTACCCAAATGAAGATTTTTATAAATTTTAATAAATAAGAGATATTAGGGGATATTACCCAAAGAGATATTAAAGAGATATTGGGGGATATTTACCCAAAAGAGATATTTAATTGATATTGGGGGATTTTATCCCATTAACAAAGAGATATTAATAAGAAGTTATTTGGGGATATTACCCAAAGAGATATTAAAGAGATATTGGAGGATATTACCCAAAGAGATATTAAAGAGATATTGGGAGATATTACCCAAGTAGATATTAAGGAGATATTAGGAGATATTACCCAAATAGATATGTACTTAGGCAATAATATATCATGATAGCATATATTTTAGAAAACACTTGCATTCATGGTTTACAGCAGGTATCACGGGTTTATAAGTTTATTTGAGTTTATAGAACTCATTAAGTCTTGGAAAAGTAATCACATTGTTATGAGTATATAAAAGAGTTTGTAACTCAGCATGTATCACCCTCCGCGGGTTTATATTACATGTAAAATAAGTAAGGAACGAGGTTTATGAATTCACCGGATAGGTAGATGCAATAAATATTCCCAAATAAAAGCGGACGACCTTATCACAATCTTAACGGGAAAGGTTGATATAGCAAAATGATAGTAAACAGCCACGTCATGCAACCTGAGTAAATATGTCAAGCCTTTAAGAAGATTGTACTTTAGAACTTTGGTTCAGAGAGTTATGAGTTTTGATTGAAGAGTTTGGAATTTATGGTATCACCGATTCGGGCCATCATAATTACAGAAGTCCATTCAGTAAACGTTTTGAGGAGCTAGGGCCACTTTAATCGTAACACCAACAACTCAGTCAGAACGTAATACCAAGATGAAACCCCTTAATATGAAGCTCCCTAGTATTGTGGTACAATAGAGATCCGGGACCTGATTTATAAAGGCACATTGATGATGAATGATATAATGGTTAGAACATAATCGATTTTAAGCGTTTTATTCAATATCTGGAAATGTTAAGCACGTCAAGCGTTAATTAAAGTTATGTCTTGTAATGTTTTGAATACATTTTTATACTTTTTCAAAATGTTACATTTTAGACCATTGAGAATGAAAAATGGCAAAATATACCCTTGGAGTTTGCACTTTTACGAGTTTGGTCCTTCAAGTTTAAAAGATATACAAAGTAAACCTTGTACTTTGTAAAGTGACATAATAGACCCCTATAGTTATAACTTTGATAAAATGACATTTTCAGCCCTTTTAGTTATAAGTTTCTGAAAGTTATGATATATACCCCTTGCATGGAATACTTTTGTAAAACAAGTCCGATTTGCCATGCAAGCTTATTTTAACATTCCAAAAGACATTTGCAAGTTATAGCTTATTAATATAAGCTAAAATATGAAGGTTTAACATAACGAAAGTTTAAAATAACGATTCGTTAAGCTAGGAAGCAAAATGGGTCAAATTAGGGTTTTAAAATGTAAACATGGGGGTTTTAAGTTCAAATTCCTTCAATAATCAATAAAGTGGTTATTTTAACATTAATTAATCATGTTAGGATAGATTATAACAACATTTAGCCATTATAACATTTAGTTTTATGAAAAACACAAAATTAGGGTTTCGGGTGTACGGTTTTGGATCAAAATGGAAAATGAGCATGAATTGAGTTATGAAACTTTAACAAGAGCTTATGTATGATCATATGAACATCATATTAGTGTATTAGCAGGTATGAAGTTGATAGAACCTGGGTTTGAGCTTATAGCTTGGAAACGGGTCAAAATCAGGACTTTTAGCTTCGTACGCCTAGAATAACGACTCCCGAGCTTCTATTCTTTGTTTCTTTTGCTTCACTTATGTTCTTGGGACTTCTTAAGATCTCTTAGAATACATATTGAGTAAAGGATTGCTACTATAATGGGTTATAAAGGAGGAAGTGGGGGATGATTTGAAATGAAGAGTATGTGCCCCTATTTATAGTGTTGAAGACCCTTAGAGGCCAAGAAACTTTGATAACCAGGTTAGTACACATGGGGGTGATGTGGAGCAGCTAGGGGCTGAGTAAGGAAGGCTATGGTGCAAGGTGGAGGTGGTTCTAGACGTTTTAGGGGTGTTTGGTTTGATATATACATGGCTGTTTTTGGACAGCCAACATCAGTCATGGTAAAATGGTTGCCATTTGCAAACCGTAACTCCGTTGAAGCTCAAACCAGTGAGCATTGTTAGATATTTGAGTCCTCTACAACGTTTAGTTTTACATATTTGGGGGTTACTATACAAAAATTTAGAGATAATAGCCATTTACTACAGGTGTGCAGAATCTGCGCACCTTTGCCATTTCGGCTATAACTAATTCATCCGACGTCGAATCGGGTTGATTCTACCGGAAAAATGATCACAAGACATAGGGATAAAACCTAGTATTTTCACTTAATACCCAGAACCTATTGATTTGCCCAGATACTATGTTTTATAGACTGATCTGATTCTAAACTAGGGCCTAGTTTTAGGTTTTAGGGTTAGAACTAGATTAGGGTTTTGTTTTAGGGTTTCTAGGATTTAATTCATGTATAATGATGTTATAATGATGAAATAGGATTTGTAATGTTGTAAATTAAGTATTTACAACTTATTTGATTAATGGTTTAGGTTTAAAACGGATAAAAACCAAGAAACGGGTTATGGTTTAGAAACTAGCTCGGTTTAGGGTTTCTTGTTTTGATTTCATGGAATCTTATGAAATGAGAATGAATATGGAATGTAAATGAAGTTCATTACTTGCTTTTAACTTGTACTTAATAGATTGTACGGAATTCCTTAGGAAAACGGAGGTAAAACGGCTATTTTGGATGTCATGCTTAATGACTTGTACATTGAGCTTTTAAGGACTTGTACTTTGACTTGGAGGAAGTTTATATTTCAAATGAGATGTTATGTTACTTGTACATATGCTTTAGTAGCTTGTACATTCATTTTAGATGTTAACTCTTCATGGAATTAGGGTTTAGAGGTATACGATAACGGTTTAAAGCCCGTCTTGATATAATGTTGCAAATGGTACATTATATGAGTAATGTACTTTGTAAAAATGATATTATGATATTGACTTGACATGTTATGATGTTTGCTTGACATATATGAAGATATGATTGACATAGGTAGGTTGCGTGAGCTCGTCTACTTTAGTTATGCAAGTCATATTGCATATTGAGATATTGGCAATGCAAGTAATGTAATAAAGCGGAAAATTTCCCCGTATAATTGTGATTATAGTAAAATAGGTTGATTTTTGTATTTGATGAAAATTCTGGGTTGTTATAGTCTCCACCCCTTACAGAAATCTCGTCCCGAGATTTAGTCGGATGCCGGAGAGTTATCAAGGAATGATTATGAATTTGTAAGAAAGTTGCTAATCATATGGGATATAGATTTGGAAATGAACAGATATTGAAGGTAATAATGATAATGATTTAAGTGAAGAAAAGGAATTTATTTGTACAAACGGATTGAAAGAAACTTGTTTGTACGTATGCTATATACTTAAGCCTACTTATTTATAATTTATCACTTACAAAAAGAAGCGTCCAACTCCTTGTAACTGAGAATTTATAAATTCATAGTTCAGAGATTTATAATTTCCTATTCAAATGAAGAAGCGTCCTAATTCATTTCAATAAGATGATCATAAATCGTCTTATAAAAACATGATATCGAAATGGTAATGTGTAGGAGATGATATGATTTTTCAAAATCATAAAAGATAATGAGAATAACGAGATATTAGTTGCAATGATGCCCATTTTCGTCGTATTTCAATGATAATAAGTGTTTCAAAGGTATGAGGGGAGTATTCAGAGTTGAACATAATGGAATTGACAAATGACGTCGAGTTTTGATATTACCAAATAACAAGATGAAATGAAATAATCCCTTTATTATTTCATAGATAAATTTACATATCTTACATCACCGAAACTCTAAGAGTGTTGATACTTATGCTACGTGTCTTGGGGTAGGATTCTAGATAAAATAATAAATGACAAGGATTGTAGCTTGGTGTTTGGGGTTTATGAAGTGGGTTTCAGATGATCCTTCATATGTAACTGGTGGCGAACCTGAGTATCCTCAAGAGTTGTTTTCAGCGGTTGATCTTTTGTCTCTGCAGTTTCTGGTCAGATGACCTACTTCGTTGCAAGTCCGACACTTGACAGTGCAAACTCCTGTGTGATGCAGGGTGCATCTTGTACACAAAGGAAGGTATCCATGGTATCTTTTGGCAGGATAAGTCCTAACAGTTTCTTGTCTTCTATTCTGCTGGTGGTGGTAATCATTGTTACGGTTGTGATTGTTGTGGTTATTTTGATAGTTGTCGTTGTTGCGATTGTTGGAGTGGTTATTGTTGTTGCGATATTTGGGGTAGTTGTTGTTGTCGATGGTGTTTCTTCTGTCTTCAAACTTTCCCCATTGTTATCCTTTCCCATTTCCACATAGGAATTTCTGGTTGTACTAGTAAGCCGGATGGCTTTTGACATTCTGCTTTAACTCTAGAGCATGTCAAACATTTGCCAACATATTCCGCGATGATTGCCTTCATGTTAGGCCACCAATAGAGTTTCTTTAGATCGTGGTACATTTTATCAGAACCAGGGTGAATAGAATATTTTAATTTATGAGACTCATGCTTGATTAAGTCTCTCAAACCGCAAAAAAGTGGTAACCAACTACAATTTTTGATACAACGAGTTCCATCAGGACGAATTTCAAATGATTTGTCCATTCCTTGTAAGTTTTTGTTTTTGACATTATTCTCTATGAAGCTTTCATTTGGGCTTCAGAGTAATTTAGGGATGGTAATTTTGGATGAACGGTTAGGATTAATGCTCGAACTCTGGGTGGTTTGATTTGTTTCTTTCGACTTAAGACATCTGCCACAACATTTGCCTTTCCAGAATGATAGCAAATCTCACAATCATAATCTGCGAGGTAATATCTATCAACCATCGGCGTTATCGCCTCATATTTAATATTTTTACGAAGACTGTGTTGAAGGGTTTTATGTCAGTGAAAACTATACACTTTTGTACCGTATAGATAGTGTCTATCTCCATATTTTTAAGGAGCGAATACCACTAGCTCCTAATTCAAGATCATGAGTGGTATAGTATATTCTCAGAGAGTTTTGAGTTTGTCGAGATGCATAATGCAATGATTTTCTCTTTCAATATACACTCCTAAACCTTGAACAGATGCATCACATGGTACAAAAAAAACGACAAAGTCATACAGGTTTCCTATGTTAATGCTTAAGATTGGTGCTTCACAGAGTTTTTGTTTAAGGAGTTGGAAAGCTGATTCTTATTCTTCGCCCCATATATAATTCTTGTTTTTCTGGGTTAATTTAGTCAAAGGCTGTGCAATCTTTGAAAAACAATCGATAAAACTTCGGTAATGACACCCGAGTCCCTAAGAATTGACGCACTTCCTAGTGGGTGTAGTAGGAGATGTCCCAGTTCTAATAGCTTCAATCTTGGCAGGGTCCAACATGAAGTCCCTTGACTATCAAATGTGAGAATGTCCAAGAAACTACACGATACAAATACCAGAAATCACATTTAGTAGAACTTGGCAACAATTTCTCTTTTTTCAAGTAATATCCAAGATAATCTTAGATGATTAGCGTGTTCTTCTTTATTACGAGAGTAGATAAGAATATCATCGATAAATACTATTATGAATTTATCCAAATATGGTTTACATACATGATTCATGAGATCCATGAATACTGCAGGTGCGTTTGTTAAACCAAATGGCATGAATTGAAATTCATAATGTCCGTATCTTGTTCTAAAAGCAGTCTTAGGAATATCTTCGTCCCTTACTCTTAGTTGATGATAGCCTGATCTTAAATCGATTTTTGAATAAAAGCTTGAGCCTTAAAGTTGATCGAATAAGTCATCGATCATGGGTAATGGGTAACGATTCTTTATGAGAGTTTTATTCAACTCTCGGTAATCGATGCACATTCAAAAGACCGTCATTTCCTTTTTAACAAATAAGACAGTATCTCCAAGGCGATGTACTTGGTCTAATGAAACCACCTCAGTTCTGCTAGTATCTTGAGCTCGGATAGATAACTCCTGCATTTCTGAATGGAGCCAGATCTACACAGGGGTCGAGTCTACAGGTTCTGCTCTGGGATAATCGATTTGGAATTCTACTTGGCCAACAGGAGGAAGACCAGGTAGATCTTTAGGAAAAACATCTAAAAATTCTTTGACTACGGGGATATCTTCTAGTCTTTTCTCGTCTGATTTCTTTTCCATTACTTAGATCAAGAAAACTTAACAACCCCGAGATATATACCTTTCGGTTTTTATACAGGATATTAGATTTAGTCGAGTTTTACTTTGATCACCTCGAATGATTAGAGTTTCACCGTTGATAGGAATGTGAACGACTTTCTCGTCACATAGAATTTTGGCATGATACTTGGACAACCAATCCATATCGATAACAACGTCAAAACTACCAAGTTTAATTGGCATAAGATCGATTTCGAAAGGTTGATCTAACAAAGTTAGAGTGCAGCCTTTGATAACTGTGTTTGTGCTTACTAAGTTTTCATCAACAATTTCGATATCATAAAAGGTATCTATTATAATAGACGGACTATTTAGCTTAGAGGCAAGAGATATGGATATAAAGCTTTTTTCAGCATCAGAGTCAAACAATACTTTGGCTAAACGCTGATTTAGAAGAAACGTACCCGTAACTACGTTCGGGTCTTGATGAGCATTCTTATCTCTTAGCAGGTAGGCTCTTCCTTGGGCATTGATGTTGGTCTTTCGACACTGATTTGTATAATGCCATTTTTCTCTACAGGCATGACATACAATTGTCACTGGTAATTGATTACTTTTGCCAGTACAAGGTCCAGTGTGATGGAGATTACATCTCTTGCACAAAGGGAGGTCTCCGGCATACCTATTGTTTCTATATGGAGTAACAGCATAAGCTCTTACAACTTCTTGCCTTCGGTTTTGTTGTAGTTGATGATTATTGTAGCGATTGTTGGTGTTGGTGTTACAGTAGTTGTTGTTGCTGCGGGAGTTGTTGTTGTTGTTGTTGAAAGTTTTTCTGTCGTCAAACTTTCATGTTGTTATCAACTCGAACAACTTGCATTGGAGTAGTGCTTGTTTACTTGATCCATTACCATTGAGCTATGTTAATGGCTTCCCTCTAAAGTTTGAGGTCTTATAGGCAGTAACATTTTTCCTTCAATGCTTTCTAGTAGTCCCCCGATAAAAGCTTCGCAAGAGAGTTCTCAGTTGTTTGGCACACTGTTCGGGAATATGACTGTTAATACTTGTAATCTTCCTAACATAAAAGGTTTAAGATCATTTCCCTTTAACAGTCAGATTGTAAAGTTTCTTCTTCCCATTTTTCTGTTTTAGTCCGGGGGACAATGCTACGTTTGTTCGTCCAGAATCCTTTATTAACTCAGTCCAGGTGATACGATTGCTTGCTCTACTCCTATAAGTTTGGGCATATTCATCCACTAGGACAAGGCATCGCCAGTTAAAGTACCAGTAGCAAATGTTACTTTGTTTTCTTCAGCACATCTGCTATGAGAGAATACTGATTCGGTTTGTTCAAACCATCGGATAAGGCTTACTGCTCTTTCTGTACCATTAAAGTAGAAAGGTTGACAGCTGATGAACTCTTTATAGTTTCCTATTTTTACTACAGGAGTTCCAGTAGGATTGGTGTTCCTGTTGGGATTACTAGCACTTGCCATTGTTGTAGCTTGAGCTTCTAGAGCCGCAGTGACACTGTCAGCAACTAGTTTTCTAATGGCAGCTTGAGTCATAGCCGGTGCTTCCGATGTTGATGCTCTTTTTGGAGGCATTCTATCAACAAAAGACAACACATAATGAGAATGATATCCGACGTGATGAGATGCATATATAGATGAGAATGAATGATGAATGATGTGAGAATGAATAAAAGCGTAAGAAACAACAAGGTAATAACAGGATTTGCCTTGTATATAAGAACAACTTGCCTTAGTACTATACATAGTCAAGATTTGACAAGTGTTTTTATTTATACCACACATCCCGTGGCTAGGTTAAAAGCTAAAACTGGAATTTAAGCTAGAAGTTGGATGATCATTCCATACGGTTCTTGAGTTCGTTGATGGAGTCTTGGAGATTTTCTATATCCGCTTGGTGACGAATCTGCATGTCGTTGATGATGTCTCCCAATTCAGTAATCCTGAAGCGGGCTAGAGAAATCTTATGGTTGCTACACATTTGTTTCCTCTAGAGTTTGGTGATCTGGGCTCGAGCTTGTTGAAGATCAGCTTTAAAGTATCGAAACCTTGCTGGGGATAATAAAACATCCTTTTCCGAGACCTTCAAATTTATCTTCTATATGCACAATACGATCAAGAGAGAGTTCTCCTAAGTAATTCATAATTTCTTCGATTTGTTCCTCATGACGCTCTATACTTGTCTTTTGAGAGCTTTCACCTATCTCAAAGGCTTGAGGTAGGGAAGAGGTAGAAGATGATCGACCTTGTTTCTTTGGTGACAGAAGTTCTTTCGGAAGAAAGAATTCTTGAGGTTTAGGTATTGAAGATGGAGGTATAATAGTTGGAGGCGGGATAGGTGATTTTTCAGTATAAAAGGCTTGCAAAGCTTTCATGTAAGGATCATCATGAAATAACAAAAGAGTTGGTGAAGTTAGTGGGACAATTCCAAATGATTTGGAAGAACTAGAGTAAGTTTTTCCCGGTGAGGTTGGGATATAATCCGGAGAAGCCGAAAGATAGTTTAGGAAGTTAGAGGAAAAGGCATCCTCCATATTGGAAGTAGGATGGTTGGGAGAAGACATCGTTCTGTTTAACAACCCAGCGGTAAATAACATAAGCTATTTATTTAGTAATATAATAGTTATGTATCTTTAAATACCATTTCGGAAGATATAGCGACACGGAGGACTTTCTTGGATGGACATAGAAAAGTAGTTATAGTTAAGGTTTCAACCTTGTTCTCTATAACGTGGCTCTGATACCAAATCTGTAACACCCCCATTTTTACATATAGCAGCGGAAGCTAATTTGGGGTATTACTTCAAGGTACAACAGTCATAATCATAGAAAATGAATAAAAAAGAGTCATTTTTGAAAATTTAGTTATCATTCATTATTTCTTCAGAGTTTTTACAAACGAGAGGTCCCAAAATCTAAAATATAAAGTTTGAATGATAGCGGTTTTGCCATCTTCAAGTTCTCACCACTCCATGCCATAGGTTGCTTAGTTACCTGAGATAAAACATGCTAAAAAGTTAACACAAAGGTTGAGTGATATTCATAGGTTTAAGTAAAATAATTTGAATGCAAATTCGATATTGGGTTACGTTGTTAAACACCCGTAAAAAACAAATATTATTTCCATTAGCTCATGAATCCAAAGCCTTGGGATATGTTTGGTACGTTATAGCCCTAACGGGTGCCTTTGCCAAAACACCCGCAGTTATATTCTAATGATGTGCGATTAGTTACCGGTATGACTGGGTACACCAACGGGGAGTCCAACCCAAATAGATCTATTCACACCATTAATGCTCACTCCGTAGAGTAATTAACGGTTCATGATATTGGGAACTTAAAGGCAAATAGTTACTTATGCAATAATAAATCGGAATAGCATACAGAAAACAATTGCATTCATGGTTATAGCATGTATCCCCCTCGCGGGTTTATAAAGCATTTGAAATATTGAAATGCGAGGCTATGAACTCACCTTAACAGTATAAGGAAATCTGAGGGATAGCAAAGGTATATGGAATGAGAGTAACGGCTTCGTCACACGCAACCTGGGGTAATATGTTAAGTCTTAGTTTGGTTGAAATATGTTTTATATTATAATGAATATCATCTTTGATTGAATTATAATGGAGTATTGTATCACTGTTCGGGCCATCATAATTCATAGGTCATTCAGTAAACGTTTGAGGAGCTAAGACACTTTAAATCTTAAACCCAACAACTCAGTCAGAACGTAATACCAAGATGAAACCTCTTAATATGAAGCTCCCTAGTATTGTGATACGATATAATCGGTTTTAAGCATTTTGATCATAGCTTAAAAATGATAAGCACGACAAGCGTTAATTAAAGTTATGTCTTGTAATGTTTGAACATGTTTTTATACTTTTTCAAAATATTACATTTTAGACCCTTAAGAATGAAAATTGGCAAAATATACCCTTGGAGTTTGCACTTTTACAAGTTAGATCCTTCAAGTTTAAAAGATATGCAAAGTAAACCTTGCACTTTGAAAAGTAACAAAATAGACCCCTGTAGTTATAACTTTTTGAAATATGGCAAAAATAGTCCTTGTACTTATAAGTTTTCAAAAGTTACGGTATATACCCCTTGCATGGAAATGATTTACAAAACAAGTCCCAAAATCCATAATAATGATATTTTTCAATATGAAAAGTAATTTACAGGTTATAGCTTATTAATATAAGCTAAAATATGAAGGTTTAACGTAACAAAAGTTTAGTTTAACGACTCGTTAAGCTAGGAAGCAAAACGGGTCAAATTAGGGTTTCAAAACGAAAACGCGCGGGTTTTAAGTTCAAATTCTTTCAAAATCAATAAAGTACTTATTATAAAATTAGTTAAGCTTATTAGGATAGATTATAACAATAGTTTACAAGTTTAGCTTATAGATTAAAGAAAAACATGAAATTAGGGTTTTAGGTGTACGGTTTTGGATCAAAATGAAAAATGAGCATGAATTGAGTTATAAAACTTTAACAAGACTATATTTAGGATCATATGAACATTATAAGAGTGTTGGAGCAGGTATGAAGATCATAGAACCTGGGTTTGAGCTTATAGCTTGAAAATGGGTCGAAATCGGGACTTTTAGCTTCGTACGCCTAGAATAACGACTCCCGGGATTCTTTTCTTGATTTCTTTTGCTTCATTTCTGTTCTTGAGACTTCTTAGGACCTCTTAGAATCTTCTTAGAGCAAAGGATTTCTGCTATTAAGGGTTAGAGAGGAGGAAGTGGGGGATGAGTTCAAATGAAGAATTTATGGCCCTATTTATACACAAATGGAGCTTGGAGGCTAAGGGATACTTTGTGACCAGGTGAGGACATGTATGAGGGCTAGAGGATGATGAGGAGAGGCTATGTGATGAGTTACATAAGTTAAAAACTAGCTTTGGTGTGTTGGCTTGGTCTTGTGATGCCGCGGCTAAGAAAAAGAGACAAAAGGGTGATGTCGCTCATTTTTGTACCAAGCAATGACTATATAATTTAGGAATAGGTGGCTGTTAAGCAGCTTAGGATGGAGGGCTTGCATTGATGGTTCTTGTGTTGCAAGAAAACTTTCAAAATGGTCAAATTGCAGGATTTAAATTGGTTACGGGTACATTAGGGCTCGTTTAGGGTTGTTGAGCTTGGATTTCAAGTACATTGATGATATAGGTGTGGATTAATGTTTTTAAGGTTTGTATTAAGGGTTATTAACAATATTTGATAGGTGGTTCGGGTTTAAAATGGGTAAAACAAGTAAACGGGTCAAAAGTTCAAGTTAGGGTTTAATTAGGGTTTCTTGGATTTAATTTGCATATAATTCAGTTAAAATGATGAAATGATGATGGAATGTGATTGATAATGTTGTAAATTTAGTTATTACAACTTATTTGAGTACTGGTTTGGGTTTACAATGGATAAAAATCAAGAAATGGGTCATGGTTTAGAAACTAGCTCAGTTTTAGGGTTTTAAATTAGGGTTTTAAGTGTAAAAGTGTGTGTGAGATCTTATGAGTTGAAAAATTAGGGTTTACACATTGTATATTGAGTGTAGTAGCTTGTACAAAAGTGGTGGTGAAGAAACTAGAATGAAAACGGATGTAAAACGGCTATTTTAGATGTCATGCTTAATGACTTGTACATTGAGCTTTTAAAGACTTGTACTTTGACTTGGAGGGAGTTTATATTTCAAATGAGATGTTATATTACTTTGTACTTTAGTAGCTTTGTTCATAGTTAGTCACTTTAGATGTAACTTTTCACATGAAATTAGGGTTTTAGTGGTATAACAATAACTGGATTAAAAAAAAGCCTGTCTTGATATAACTTTGCAAATGGTACATTATATGAGTAATGTACTTTGTAAAAATGATATTATGATATTGACTTGACATGTTATGATGTTTTCTTGACATATATGAAGATAAGATTGCCATAGGTAGGTTGTGTGAGCTCGTTAACTTTAGATATGCAAGTTACATTGCATATGAAGATATTGGTAATGCAAGTAATGTAATAAAGCGAAAAATTTCCCTAAAAAAGGTGGTTCATATATAATAAACATATAGTACATTGCATCTAACTTAATAGATGGATATTTACATTGATGAAAATTTGCGGGTTATTATACAAAGGACACGGTGCTTTCTACTAATTACGGAAGTACTAAAGACGTCCAACCTCTGGTTGTCCAAGTTCAACCTCAAGTGCCAAATTCTGAGCCCGTTAGTGCTCCGATGCCTAACCCAAAACCATCAATTCCGTATCCTTCGAGACGTAATGATGAAAGGCGCCGTGAAAAAGATAACGACCAAATTGAGAAATTCTACAAAATCTTTCAAGATATAAGTTTCGAAATTAGCTTAGCGGATGCTTTGATTCTTATGCCAAAATTTGCCTCGACTCTTAAAGCCTTAATCGGAAACAAAGAAAAATTAAGTGAAATGGCTAGAACTCCTTTGAATTACATTGCTCATGGTCCATCCTAAACAAGTGTACCCAAAAAAACATGGAGACCGCCGACAAATTTTCTAATACCGTGTGTGATTTTCCTAGAGATGGAAGAGTGCATAGACTTGGCAATCTTGGCGCTAGCATAAATCTCATTGCATACTATTTTGGAAAAATCATTCTCTTCCGAAGCTCACTCCTACTTGTATGACTCTTGAACTTGCAGACCGTTCGATTACCAAACCAATCGGTATCGCCGAAGATGTCTACCTAAAAGTAGGAAAGTTCAAATTCCCGGCCGACTTTGTAGTCGTAGACTTTGATGCCGATCCCCGAGTACCCCTAATTCTTGGGAGATCCTTCAAAGACCGGATGTGCTTTGATTGATGTGTACGAAGGTGAATTAACTCTTCGTGTTGGAAAAGAAGCCGTAACAGCATCTTGATCAAACTTTGAGATCTACCTCTAATTACGAGGAATGATGGCGAACCGAATCGACGACATTGAAATGCTCGTGAGGAGTTTCTCAAGAATTTCTCTCGTTTTTGTGATGTGATCGCGAAGTGGCACAATCCCACTAAAACCTCCTTACTATGACCCCGATCGTTTTCTACCTCTTCATCCGACTCTCACACCCTTCGGGATATTGATTTTCTTCTTGATTAAGTCGAAGCTTTACTCGCTCTAGAAGATGATCCAACTTCACCGAAGTTGAGACTCGTTATTATGAACCAGAGGGGAATTTCTTCTTCTTGACTCATTTCTCAATGATGATCCATCATTAACCCGCTCCTGCCCACTACAATGAAACTTTATTTAGGTGTTGGGGGATTGGGGTAGGGGGGCTGAATGTCAAAAGAACTAAAAGTTTTTGTGAAGCTAAAACTGATAATTCTCAATTGATGATCCTCCCCGAAGTCAACTCAATAACTTACCTCCTCAACTCGAAATACGCATTTTTTGGAATGGCAACGACAAGTTGCCCGTCATAATTGCAAAAAGACTATTGAGTTCGAGAAAAAGCTGCTCTCGATAAAGGTTTTGAAGTCACACAAGTGAGTGCCATCGCTTGGCAATCTCTAACATCAAGGTATAACCCAAAATGTAATACTCACAAGATTCTTATGTGAAATAGGACTACAAACCGGTGGTTCAACACCAAAGACGGGTGAATCCAAAGATCTACGATGTCATCAAAAAGGAGGTTGAAAAACTTCTTGACGCCGGATTAATTTACCCAATCTCGGATAGTCCTTGGGTAACCCCGTACATTGCGTACCCAAAAAAAGTGGCTTTACTGTTGTTGAAAATGATGAAAATGAGTTGATCCCGACTCGATTGGTTACGGGGTGTCGTGTGTTCATTGACTACTGAAAATTAAATGAAGCCACCCATAAAGACCACTTTCCATTACCGTTTATGGATCAAATGCTTGAGAGATTAGCAGGAAACGAGTACTATTGTTTTCTTGATGGTTTCTCAGGTTACTTTCAAATTCCCATCGACCCTCATGATCAAGAAAAGACAACATTCACGTGTCCTTACTATCTGTTCCCCTACCGTCGGCATGCCTTATTCTTGCTTATGCAATGCACCAGGCACGTTTCCAAAGTGTGTATGAATGGGTATATTTCATGATATGATCGAAAAAATATGGAAGTCCTTACATGGACCGACTTTTCGTGTCCAATTGGGAATTCATTTAAAAATTGCCTCTCTCGTGTAGACAAGATGCTTCAAAGGTGCGAAGACACCAACCTTTGTCTAAATTGGGAAAAGATTCCATTTTATGATTAAGGAAGGCATTTGTCCTAGGCATAAGATTTCAAAAAAAAAGGTATGAGGTTGATAAAGCCAAAGTCGATATGATTGCTAAGTTATCTTATCCCACCACCGTTAAGGGTGTTCGGAGTTTTCTCGGTCATGTCGGTTTTTACTGACGGTTCATTAAGGATTTTTCCAAATTTTCCCGACCGATGACTCATCTCCTTGAGAAGAATACTCCGTTCATCTTCTCCAATGAATGTATTCAAGCTTTTGAAACGTTAAAGAAAAAACTTACT
Source organism: Tanacetum coccineum (assembly GCA_026074375.1). Classification (NCBI taxonomy): domain Eukaryota; kingdom Viridiplantae; phylum Streptophyta; class Magnoliopsida; order Asterales; family Asteraceae; genus Tanacetum; species Tanacetum coccineum. Next base: position 10,364 of record BQNB010042821.1, on the reverse strand, counting down.
TAAGCGTCCAATCTTGAGTTGCACCCTATACAGGGGGAAACCCCCCCCTAAAACCCCCCCTTTTAACTTCTAGTGCGATGCAAACGACTTGCCATTAGGAGCAAGTCTTAGGGGCAACTTCATGAAAAACACTTTTAGTCCTATACACTATTCTAGCAAAACAATGAACCGGCGGAATCGCATTAAATCACTAAATCGTAGAAAAGAAATGTTTTAGTCGTGGTGGTATGGCCTTCGATAAATACCCGGTCTTTACTCATCTAAAATAAAAGCATAGTGGATACGGATCATTCCGCCCTAAAATATATCATTGCAAAAAAAGATTCCAAGCAGATTGCTCACGGTGGGTTTCTCTCCTTCAAGAGTTTCACATTCAAGTAATTGACACAAAAAGGAGTCCGAGAACCTCGCGGCGATCATCTTTCCCTATTATAAAATCCGTATGAAAATGTTCACGACCCAAAAGAGGTAAATGGAAAAGTATCCTCACGAGACACTTATATGGGTGACTTCTCGGGTACTCAAGTACCACGTGTGTTTGCCGATTATGTCAAATTACCACAGTCACGAGTATTTCATTGTTAAAGGGATGTCGTCCCATACAAAAGAACAAGTTTTATTGATGTTAAACATTACTTTTGGGACAACCTCTATTTGTTCAAAATATGTGCGAATCAAATAATTCGGCGGGGTGTTCCTGGCCAAGAAGCCGTTGACATCCTCAGAGCTTGCCATAGTGGACCCACCAGGGGACATTACGATGCCAACTACATTGCCAAAAAAGTTTTTGACTCAGGATTTTATTGGCCCACGATTTACAAAGATGCCCATCACTTGGTCACCCGAAGTGATACTTGTCAGTGTCAAGGAAAAATTTCGCAACGTGATGAAATGCCTCAAAATTCCATCCAAGTTTGTAAAATCTTTGACGTGTGGGGCATAGATTTCATGGGGTCATTCCCGTCTTCACGAGGGAACAAATATATACTCGTGGCGGTCGACTATTTGTCAAAATGGGTTAAAGCGAAAGCGCTCCCCACCAACGACACCCGAGTTGTTTGCAATGACCAGTTTGCAAAGGTCATGCTTAAATACAGAGTTACTCACTGTCTCTCCACCGCGTATCACCCAGAAACAAGTGGGCAGGTTGAGGTATCCAATCGTGGCTTGAAACGAATTCTTGAAAGGACAGTGGGCAAAAACCGTACCTCTTGGTCGGATAAACTAGATGATGCACTCTGGGCCTTTCGTACAGCTTATAAAACACCCATCGGGTGTACCCCATACAAGCTCGTGTATGGAAAGGCATGTCATCTACCGACCGAACTCGAGCACAAAGCCTACTAGGCCTTAAAGCATGCAAACTTTGACCTTGAGACCGCGGGTGATCA
>BQNB010042820.1:0-45888 GCA_026074375.1 Tanacetum coccineum | reverse complement strand
ATATTGAGAATATGGAATGATATTGCTATCACTAGATATCTCATTATCTGTAAAATCCATAACTGGTGATTGTTTAAAATTCTTCAATGCATGCACACTTTGATTATCCATATCATTCAGATAGGTTTCAGAATTAGGTACCTCTGAGATAACGTCAGAACCATAGGTGGAAATATTGGCCATAAGAACCGCTTGTGCCATCGAGAGATCATCACAATCAGAATCATAAGTATCGAGATCTTCAGTCTGAAAAGCATCATTATAAGGAATGATTGTCTGAGCTTGACTTGCTAGAATTCCTGGATCTGTAAGAAATGCGAGTTGCTCCTCATCCAATATTTGTCTAGCTTCCTAAGCTTCTGCTAACATTGCTTTCTCCTTATACCATGCTGCATTCCTTGGTCGCTTAGGCTGAGTGCATTGCCTAGCCATATGTCCCTCACCTTGGCAGTTGTAGCATTTAACAACTCTTGCCTGTCCACTTGTAGTATTTCCCTTTGAACTAGTAGCATTGCTCTTATATGTAGTACCAGAATAATTTTGCCCTTGTCTCCCCTGAACTTGTTGCACGGTAACCCTGCCATCTTGAATAGTGGCTTAGTTTCTTGGATTAGAGGAAGTTATGAGTTGATTATTTGTAGTAGGGAATGTGGAGATCTTTATGGCCCCTTAGATAAATATTAAGACTCATCTAGGATATAGTAACAATGATTAATAAACTTGCACAGCGGAATAATAAAACAGAAATCTGAGTTACTTCAAGGTTTTCTTTATTCATTATATCCCCAAGATCAAATGATCCTTAAGGCTAAACTAACTAATACATAGATGTTTATAACACATCTACTAACTATCTAACTATGCTAACTAACTAAACGTGTACACACACACGTTTTGTTTTAGTCGACTTTTATTTAGAACACACACTTTTCTAGATACTAAAACAATATGCCTAGACCTCCTTTTATAGCATAAGGAGTCAAGGCTTTACATGGAAACTATTTAAAAGATATTAATGAGTTTGACCAAATCTTTATTTTCTTCTACATCTTGTAGAATCCCATAATGACGACTTTGGTCCTTTTGTTTCCATCTTGTTTCATTTGTGTTTTGTCTTATCAACTCAAATATAATTCCCAACAATGAGTAATGAAATAGCAATATGTAAAAGAGAAAACAAACCGAACACGATGATTAATAGTGGTTCGGTAACGGAGCTCCTCTACGCCCTACTCCACTCCTTGAGTACCCAACTAGAGAGTTATTTCATTAGATCAACACGCTCCCTTCTCGGCGGAGAAAACCTTACACAACGTCGCTTACACTTTTTTCGGTACAACGCTAAATACCGAGTCCTAACAAAGGTAGAACCAACCCATCGTCGCTTACACTTTATCCGGTACAAAGCTAAATACCGAGTCCTTCTTTGGGTACAACCAAACCCGTTTTGTTTTGTGGCCTAACATAACAAACCTTGTGTTTTATGACACAAACACATAAACCATCTAATCTAAATCAAATGATACAAAGAGATGATACAAATGGGTGTACAATGATGATCCTAAACAAACGTGTCTAATGGATGTGAAAGCCTGAACCAAGCATCAAGATCACAAAGCATGATGAGGTTAGTCTTCTATGATGGAAGATCACAAGTTTCCTAAGCTTGCTGAGGTAGATCTTCATGTGCTTAAAAGCTTGTGGTGGATGTAGATTGCAAGATCTCGTAGCTTGCTTTGGAGGATCATTTCGGGTGTATGCTTACAACAAAAATAAGAGTTAGATGCATTATGATCATGGGATTTTATGGATGCATTCCTACAGATCTAGATGTGTGAAAAATGATGGAGAAAGTATGTTTTTAGTGATAAAACCGGATTGGAAAGGCTCCTTTGTTTATAGGCAAAAGCTAATTTTACCGGTTCCCTTTAGAATGGAACCGGATTTGTAAATCAAATAGAACCGGCGACGCTCCAAGGGAACCGGCTACTGTTCACCAGATTCAAAAAATCTTTTGTAATCTTTGAGAGATTTTTTCAAGACTTAGATGATGTAAAAATCATTTTCTATTTTATTTTATTTAGTTAACTTTGTTTATTTTATAAAATAAAGTGTGCAAGTTAACTATTATATACTTGCTAAAATGTTTGTATAAAAATACTTGTAAATGCAAAATGTGAAATGAGGTTTGATCATAATGCAACATAACAAACATGTACGAACCTGTGTTGTAACATACGAAGAATCGAGACGTGGATATGTGTTGATGATATTGAGACAAAATATGATTACGAGTAACTTGTACACTTTACGTTTAAGTATTACAAGTTACATGTTCGTCATTATCAAAACAACCGAGAATGTATAGATTAAATATCGTAATATTTGCACTAACAATCTCCTCCTTTTTGATGTGACAAACAAACGTGTGAACGTAATAACTCGTAAAATGTAAAGTTACTTATGCCTTTACATTACCCGTTTACACTCTTCTCTCACTTTTGTCGAAACAAAAAGGGTGTGTCCTTGGAGTTTAACTTCATTTCTCCCCGAAAAGGCGAGCTTGCATCATCCCTAGTGAAGTTAAAATGTCCACTTCAATCCCTTAGGGTGTTGCATCCCTAGGTTATTATCCTTGGTTTATAGCGGATCCGTGGATAGAATTTGAAAGCTTAACCTACAATAAGGTTAGTTTCGAGCAACAAAAATAGAAGAACTATATGATGAAGAAAATGACATCTTCCTTTTGGTCGAAACACAAAGGAATGTCGAAGAGTAAAAGTGATGAGGAATTCAAGCATGCACCCTTTTGACGAATGCTCCCCCTTGTTCGAGGCGTCAAGATATGATTAAAAAGCTACAAACAAAAGTTAGTACAAAGCTAGATTCATCCTTAGAAAAGTAAAATATATACAATAAGGTGTATATAAGATGCATTCTATAAATGCTCGACGGAAGCTCGCCTCAAGTTTGATCTTACAAAACCAAAAATTAGTGCAATAATAGCTTTTGTTCTTAGACAAATATGTCATATACAACAAAGTGTATAGACGACCCAATATGATTGCTTGACGGATGCTCCCTCTTGTTCGAGGGTGTCAAGATGAACCTAAAAAGAACTAATATGAGAAGGCAAATTTCATCCGTAGAGAAGAATGCCATACACACTAAAGTGTATATTTGAACCTACAAAAAAATTAGTGCAATACGTACTTCATCTTTCGAGGAAGTCATATATAATATGATGCAAAATAAAAGTGACATAACCACAAGCAACTAAAATTAGATAATTTTGATCATATACCAAAACATATTATGAGGTAGTCTTCTACTAGGAAGGACATACAATCATAAGTAAAAAAAATGAGAGTATGCAATGATTCTCAAAATTAACTCCTAGAAAAATAAACTAGACGTGAGATAATGTCAAAGAGTATAATCCTTCTACTTGCATAATCGATGTTGGTTTTGGTGGTGAGGTTGTTAAAGGTTGCAAGGATGTGTTTGAGACCGAGACGCATTTCTTTACGAAATTTACTTGGCTTATGACAACATAGGCAAAGATGCTTATGAGTGTCGGGCTGTATGGAAGGTGATTTAACCTTCATAGGTTGTATTGGTTGTGAGTTACAAGTAGGTTGTGGTTATGGTGGTTGTGGCGGAAAGATTTATGATGATTCTTCTTGTAAGAAAGACTCGGTAGATGACTCAATATTGATAAAAGTAAAAAGATTTTTCACTAAACCTTACCTTATGTGTGATGAATCGCATGAGGTGCTAAATGAGGTGACTTTGTAAGAGGTGAGAGAGGTGGCTAAATATGGTGTTGACAATGCAAGCAACTAACAATGAATGCTTATAAATTGGTGACGATGATTATGCATATGTATGAACATGTAATGAGAGATATGAATTATAGTATGATAAATGTACGAATGAGCACAAATTAACTTGATAAAGGTATCGATCTTTATTGACCTACACAATTCCAAACGGGTTAGTTTTAAGTCTAATGCAAGATAAACGCAAGAATATCATTTTATAACATGATAGTTCAAACATTTATACCAACAAATACGAATGAAACTTGTTCAAGTATTGTCACATGAAAGACTTAACAAGTAGACACATAGATAAACATATATGCAATCAAAAACACGTTCGCAAATGGACACAAAAATAGGAATACTTTTAAGCTAAGCGAAGAGGAGGACATATGTTGCAACTAGCTTAAAATGTCACAGTACATGTTCGAAAGTTATTGGGTAATTCTATGAGTTTTAGAAGGACTTAAGAGCTAGATAAGTTAAAACCAACCATTGGGTAGCCTTAATACAAGTATAAGTAACCTAATTAAAGTGCTGGATTAAAGAGTTAACTACCCCAAACAGCAAAAAGCCTTCTGTAGAACCGGCAACGGCAGTTCCATTGGCTCAATGGAACCGACCAATGCTGCACAAGGAACCGGCTGATGCAGCCTTGGTTCCTAAAATCTAAAATCCTCTAGTAGTGATCAAAACGAATTCAAACCCTGATTTTCACTTATATTATTGATCAAATGGTCATACTAGATTAACCCAAAAGCTCATGTATAAGGTTCAACGCTTATACCCTACACATTTTGATTATGCCAAACACTCCTTAATACAACAAGTAGAGAATAATCAGAGAGCACAAATCCAATAGAGAAAACCATCAAATTAAATGATCTAGTTCATTAGTCAACAAGCAATAATCTAAACATAAATGGAGCGAGAAGAGAAAGAATTCATACAAGACATGTTCCAAATTGTTTAAACCAAACAGAAGTTTAATGAGGAAGATGATTTAGTTTAGTAACTCAATTGCACTAACAATGATGTGAAGGATATGAGTCAAAGGAAACAAATAGGTACATGATCCAAGATGGTGTTTTAGATAATGAAGATGTGATGAACTAGATTTAAAAGAAATCATAGACTTCTAATGTAAACCAACAATACTTTGACATAACATAAGTACACAAGTAGCAAGTATATCATGTAGCAATGTCAAATAAGGAACAAGATGAAAAGATTATGTAAACCATGTTTAAGCATGTATAAATTAGACCATCATATGAATAGATATAAGAAATGCCAACAAGGAACAAGAACTAGCAAACATAGACATATCCATATCGAATTCATCATGTATCAAAATGACAAATTATGAGATCATACGAGACATCATATAAGAGACAAAATTACTTCAAATGTAAACATCATGCAAGTCATGTTTAAGCCTTAACATTTAGTAACACGAATACAAGCATAAAAGCATTTAAAACCGAAACAAAACCTTTCCCAAGGATTACGCATTTTCAATTAATCGAATAGTTATTAAACACTAAGATAACGACAAAGAAAATAATCAAACAAGAACATATAATCAACACATGTATAGACTAACGAAGGAAAGATCATATTTACAAGATGTCATGATAGACTAACGAAGGAAAGATCATATTTACAACTAGTATGGAAGCATAGCATTAGTGGTGTTGATGGAGAACAAGTTGGTAAACTAGTGGTTATAGAGGATTGACAAGGATGAAATTGCAATATCAAAATGTGTAGATAATTTTAACGAAGTATTTTTGAAATGCTCCTTTTTAACAAGACCAATTAAAACCTTTGGCGGAAACTTTGAGTGATTCTTCGACTTTCATTATGTGTTTATTCAAGATAATATAAGCCTTGCTATTTTGAGAATATCTTAGAAAAACACATTCATAAGACTTTGGGTCAAACTTGGTGAGATAGTCTTTAGTGTTTAATATGAATCACTTGCTTCCAAACATTTTGAAATATTCTAAGGTGGTTTTTCTACCTCTATAAATTTTATAAGGGGTTTTTCCTCTAATTGGTCGAATTAGAATTCTATTAAGAATGTAGGTAGAAGTGTCAATGGTGTTGCACCAAAACTTTTGAGGAATATATTATTCATTTAACATAGTCCTAGACATTTTTTGTAATGTATGATTTTTCCTTTCTAATACCCAATTTGAATGCGGAGTACGAGGAGCCGAGAAATTATGAGTAATGCCTTGTGCATCACAAAAAGCTTCGAGTTGTACTTCGTTATCAAATTCCCGACCATTATCCGTTCTACTAGAAACAATTAAACATCCTAATTTATTTTGAATTTTCTTACTTAATATTTCAAAGTTTTCAAAAGCTTCACTTTTAGTTTTCAAAAATTTAGTCCAAGTGTATCTTGAATAGTCATCCACTACTATCAAAGTATATAAGTTACCCCCGTAACTTCTAATAGTGGATGGATCAAATAAATTCATATGTAAAAGTTCTAGACACCTATTAATAGAAATCGTATTTTTAGCCTTATGTCTTGCATGAGCTTGTTTTCCTATTTTACAAGCATTACAAAAATGTCTTATCATTTTTTAACTTAGGTAAGTTTCTAACCAATTCTTTGGATAACAAAGATTGGATTAAACGCATGTTTGCGTGACCAAGTCTTCTATGCCACAATGTAGAGTTATCGTCTAGAGTGGCAAGACATAATTTGTCTAGAGACTTATTTCTTAGTTTCATGACGTATATACCATTTTTCCTAATTCCATTTTCTATGACTTTACCGTCTTTAGTTATTTCACTACCATCTCCCGTTAATAAAACTCTACACTTACTGTCACAAATTTGACCAACACTAAGTAAATTAAAAGCTATGTTATCTACGTGCTCTACATTTCAGAAAGTAAGAGTCATTAGAAACCGTACATTTGCCAATGATTTTTCCTTTTAAGTTACTTCCAAAAACAATGTTACCTCCGTCGTATGCCTTGTATGTTAATAAACCTCTATACTTATTGTCACAAATTTGATAAACACTAAGTAAATTAAAAGCTAAGTTATCTACGTTTTTTGCATTTTAGATAGTAAGAGAGTCATTAGAAACCGTACATTTGCCAATGATTTTTCCTTTTAAGTTACTTCCAAAAACAACGTTACCTCCGTCGTATGCCTTGTATGCTGAGAAGAGGCTTTTGTTTCCCGTCATGTGTTTGGAGCAACCGCTATCTTTAATTCATTCGTCCGGCTCCAAATCAATTCTCAAGCATACCTATTTGAACAAATACAAACTTAAGCGCTTTGTCCCCAATATCTCATGAGTCCAAAAATGTTAGTGTTGTACATCCCTTGCATTTGTTGCATTTGGTTGGGATATTAGAATGGGATATAATTTCCCATAAGCTTGTAGCCTTAAGTTTGATTACTATTTCAATTTATAGGATAATGGTTTTGGTAGTGAGGTCCAGTAGAATTTCTTCTAGGTTGAGGTGTGTTGTATTTTGGTTGAGAAGAATTAATTCTTTTAGGTGGAGGTGTTTTAGACCTAGACTCAGTTTTAAAAAATCCTAAACCATTCTTAAGAGATGATTTAAAAGGCGGTCTTTTAAATTTTTCAATGTCCTTATGTATTAGTTTCTTCCTAACAATAAAAAAATCCGGTCGAGAAGACATGGGTTGGCTTAAATTAAGTTCTGCCAAGTTTTGGCTGGTCAACGGATGGACAGATCCAGATAAGGTGGATCCTTCTGCCTTTATGGTTGATCCGTTGCCTGCTAAAACTGCGGCGGGCTTAACAAAGTGGACTTGCTTTTTTCGCTTGTTGACGCTTCATTTGATCAAATCCTAGATCTTATTTACTACTATGTGACCTTTGAGCACTTAACATTTCATTTAGTGAATTAGCGCTTTGATCAAATTTAACATATTTAACTTGAGTTTCTTTAAGTTTAGCGTTTTCTAAACGAAGTTGTTGACATGACTCAAATCCAATGTCAATTTCTTTGTTTCTCTCAAGTTTCTTAATTTTCTCATTTAACTCAAAATCTTCTTTTTTCTAAAATCTCCCTTTTAGTTTTCTAAATTTTATTTTTGTTAACAATTTTTAAGCTAATCTCACATAAATTATTATACTCAATTTGCATAGTATCATCATCTAAAGAAGAAGAATGATCACTAAAATAAGAAGATCAAGAGTTACCTCATTTGACGATTGAGCCATGAGACAAGTTTCTTCGTTAGTTTTGTCCTCGTCCTCATTTTACCTATCACTCCAAGGACCACCGATAAAAGCTTTTTGTTCCTTATTTCGTGGAGGCTTTGGAAATTCGCCAATGAGATGATTCGGATCACCGCATTAAAAAGCATTTCCTATCATTCTTTCCTTTCTTATCATCCCTTTTCTGGAATAATTTCTTCTCTTCTCGTGGTTGTCTAACAAATCTACCCCTTCTTCTAAAGAACTTTTCAAAGTTTGACATAATTAAAGAATCATAGATCCGGTGGTCGGGGAGACTCAAACCATGTAATAGTTATGTTTAGAGAGAGAGAGAGAGAGTAGAGAGAGAAACAAATGTGTGTATTATGAAGTAAAATATGAAATGTTATAAAAGTCTCAACCCCTCCATGGAAGCCTTGGATGGGTATATATAGTTGATGCGAGTCTCGTAAGACTTCTACACAAGAAGTTTTACAACTCCCTAGGCAGTGCACCTAATCGTTGTAGTGTAGTATAGGCAAGACTCGAGGTTGTTTATCGTTCACTCGAGGAATAGGTTGGGAAGGCTTGATCACGGTCTAACATAATTCTAAGGGTTGAGAGAAGATTATTTTTGTATTTTTATGTTTTATGAAAAGCAAGTAAATCATATAATTGGAGAGAGGTTTGGTTTTAGCTATTTACTAAATATATTAACTACGCTACCGGTGATAACAATAAGATAAAAGATTGTGTTTATTTAATCATGTATTACTCCCTAGATTGCTTCTCCTAGTGTTGTTGCCTTGTCACACTTGTGATGATCCGTGTAACTATTTCCTAAAGCATGAACGAATTACACGAACCCACCATCTACTTAGTATGCCGCTAGAGCAACACACATGTAAGGTAGTATGAAGACTATTACCAGCCCCAAGGAGTACACTAAGTGCATGTGAAATATATTAAGAGTGGATCAAACATATTAGGGGGCAAGGTAGTATGAAGACTATTACCCGATGGTATCCTTTCTACACAATCACGTTTCCCTAGACATATCAACAGCAATGCAGACAAAAGCTAGTTTTCTAAGACCTAATGTGCACATCCATCAAAAGAAGCAACACCACTAAGATCTACATTCTAGGTTTCATACAATCATAAATAAACACAATAATAGGTTTAGCCAAGCATGTTAAAGATAAAGCAAGAACAATAAATCAAACAACACATAGACATATTAAATGATTAAGTAAACCTTACTTGATTAAAACATGAATTAAAAGAGGTACAATAGGGTTTTTAGGCCCTAAAATCGTCTCCTACAGCTGCTAAACGAACTAGGGTTCATATCATCTTTTATTCTAAAGTTACACACTCACAACCCTAAATTTAGGTTTGTATATATAGGAAAAACGCTGTGACGGCGTTGCGTTTTAATCGTGACGCCATCATGAATAGAATATTCTAGATATTGGTCTTGGTCGTGTACTTGTGACGCCGTCTTGAGATATGGTGACGCCGTCTTGATCTTCGTGGTAACGGCGTCATGCTATATTTGTGACGTCGTCTCTAGCCACTGTAGAGACATTCTTGATAGATGTTGGTGTAGGTTCGTAGTCTTGTCTGTTTCTTCTCCAAATGAGCCCAAGTCACGTGTAATTCTTCCAAATGCCCTCAAATTAAGAAATACCTAAAAAGGAACGATTAAGTACCTATTTTGGGCATAAACACACGATTTAGGGGGTTAAACGACCCCGAAAAAGTGTATAAAATGACACATCAAATACCCCTACACTTGGGATTTGCTTGTCCTCAAGCAAATGAGATTTTCTACCTAAACAATAACAATATGAGGGGTTATTTTACTGACACTTTAAAAGTATTTTACAACACAACCTTCTAGACCTTGTAATTAATAGCACGGAAAGTATACACTAGCACCTCACATAAGTGTTTGGGGATTCTCTCTTTCACTCGGGTGTATAATAAATTATAACATATAGGGGAAACAGAAAATCAACACTCATTACCTGTCATAGCATATAAATTAACATAGGCTTGGTAAAAGATCAAACCTCCACCGCTAGGTGCAAGTATTATTCATTACTATCTAAGAGGTCTTTATAAAGGGTTGTTGTGACAACCGTAATTTGAGCAGGTTAGTTTAAACCTTTAGAAATGGCTAAGAGTTCATTTTTATATGTGTAAGTGTTGTGCTATGTGAATTTATGTGGGCTAAGTCAGTTAATTATGTGCTTGATATCATTTTGAGGTGTATGGGCATCTCATTTTGAGTGTGTTTGAGTTTGGTGTTAAGTATTCCATTCGTTCACGTGTGGTGATAATGAATATGAAAGACGTGTGCATGCATTGCTACGTCAATACTTGGTTTTAAGGATTAAGCGTTTATAGGAAGTGTGTGATATGGGAAAGGAATAATGTGGTTGAAATATGGAAGTTGATAGTAAACTTATCATATATAGAAAGTGAATTTGGAAATGAAAAGTTATTTTTAAAAAGTAGTTTATAAGCAAAATGGTTTACCAAATTAGCTTAGGTTTTTATAAAAACTTAAGGTATTGAAGGTAATTAATTAACTAATAAAAGATAAAAAAAATAACTTTTTTTAATACATGAATGGTAAATACGAATTTTAGAAAAAAAAAAGAATAAAGCTCAATCCTAGTAGGACTCTAATTAAGGGAAAAACTAATTTTAGTATAATTAGAATTCTAATTCGATAATTATCTAGATCTTTTTCCCCACTCTATAAATACAAACTCATAACCCCCATATTTTTTAACCGATCGAACTCAAGGGCAGAGAAAAAAAAAGATTTTATTTATTCAAGATCAAGCTAGGTGATTTGTTGTTTAAGAATCAAGGTTTATGTATGTTTCAATTTAGCTTTTGTTAATTAGTTATCATTGAATCATGTAATAATTATTATGATGGATAATTAGGGTTTCATAACATCTGTAATTAATGATATAATAAACATGTTATAATGATTAGGGTTTAATTAGAAGCTTATGGGTGTAATTGGTTAGGTTTAATTCGCGTTAAAACTTGAATTAGGGTTTGGCAGAATTTAGGGCTGTGTTGTTTCGTGAATATCTAGAGGTTAGAAGCATGAATTGATGTGATTCTGGTACCTATAATGTAGCTCAGAGAGTCTAGTTTCCAGAACATCCGGCCTCGAAAGTTTTTAAGGTAGGAAAGTCATTCAAATGTTGGTTACAAGAAAAGTTGTCAAAGCAGTAAATTCGGGTTAGATTTAGGTCAGATTACGAGGTGTAAAACCCCCACTTAAAATTCGAATTAGGATTATCCAACCTATTGGAGTTTAGTTCTATGTGTCTATTAAAAATCCCCTAAATGAGAACTTCTAATTTGGAGTCTAAATATGGTTTTTAGGTCCAAACTTTTTAGTGTTCGTTCAGATCCGAAACTGAGTAGTTAAAAGTTTGATTTTATTTGGGGCACTTAAGAGGGGAAATAAATTAGTGAAAAAATCATAGAGATAATAAACTCATGATATTGAACCTGTGATTTTTGGTACAATTTATAAAGGTCAGTAGGTGTGGTTTAGAAAATAGTAAAGTGGCACTAAAATTATGTGTTTTTGGGTAAATTATTAAACACTGAAAAAGTATGTAAACGAATTGGTAAATGTTGGGCATGGTGTCGGGGTGACCCATGAGGGTAAATAAACACCTTAGACATCCATCATATGATTGTTACATGTGCTTAAGCCTTTGGCTTAGTAGCGTGTAACACGTGTTATTTTGTTGTTTAGCTGGGTGCGAGGATTTTGGGAATTGCTTTAGCATCAGGTGAGTTTCATAGCCCCTCTTTTCTTATGATTTATTAGGATAGAAATGATGCTTGTGGTTTGAAAAGTTTTAATTGCTGTCATTATATGGTTTTACTTGAGGCATGAATAGTTATGTGGTTATTATATGTGATGTGCTTTATTGTTGTGTGGTTGGTTAGAGCGGAGGGGTACGCCTATCCCATTGTTGTGTGATTCTAGTTGGAGGGTAGTGGTTCTACATATTTAAATCCAACTGGAGGGTTGAAATAAGACTCAATTCTGTGTGATTCCGATTAGAGGGTAGTGGTTCTACATATTTAAATCCAACTGGAGGGTTGAAATAAGACTCAATGTTGTGTTGGTCTAGGCCTAAGTATAAGTTTCAGCTGGTAGACTTTTAGGTGCGTAAGTGACATATTTGGGATCAGGGGTAACGTTCCTACCCAGTTTTATGAGTTGTTGGATCGGGGGTAACGTTCCTACCCGTTTATGGTGAGATATGCGTTGGATCGGGGGACACGTTCCTTCCTAGTTATGGTCGTTTGTGCATTTGCATGTTAGCCTGTATAATTGCTAGCTTAATTGTCATGTCATGTTTTGTTTTATTAATCACAGTAATTGATTTAAATCTTATATTGGTGTCGTAAAACCTATGACTCTCACCAACTTTATGTTGACGTTTTTAAGCATCATTTTCAGGTGAGTATCGTGATGATAAGAAGGATGTTAGGAAGAGTGGCTAGAGAGACCCTAGGCATTGCTTGTGGAGTTGTCTTTTCTAGTCTTTTCATTTATGACATTTGTTTTGCTTGATACTTGTTTGTTGGAGATTGTTAGTATTTGGATTATTTTGTTCGTGTACGACATTACTTTAGTAATGCAAGACTCCTTTATCTTGTGTTGGGTATTGTCATGACACATAGTGTCCATTTGATTATTTCCTTCATTTAGATTTCTCTATAGTAGACACCATTGTGTTGTGATGATATCCATGATGTTACGCCTCGTGTTTCCGCCTAGGCGGGGTGTGACAGATTGGTATCAGAGCCTTTGGTTATAGAGAAGTAGGTGGTTGAGCCTAGACTATAACCTAGGGGTCCTTCATGTAGATGCATTTAGGGCTTAAGTGTTTAATGCTATAACTGCTATGCTTCCCCTCTATTTTTGCATAGCTTATATATCTCGTATTTTGCTAAGTTGTCATTTTAGTTATTTTGCCTACCATTATCTGATATGATATGTATTACTTTCTTAGTATTTTAGCTATGTTTTTCCCTTCCCGCCCTACCCTAAGAAGTTCTCTGTTGGTGACGTTTTCCCAACTGGACTTAAGTGTTATAAGGAGCCTCTTGTGGAACCGAAGGAGATAGGATAGTTGATCGTTTGTCGGATGCGCGTAATAGGGTTGGACCCGCGGAGTCGGGTGATTCTTGTGGAGGCAAAGTCAAACCCAAAGAGAAGCGAGGCCCAGCATAAGTTTAATCCCCGATCCATTACCCTCGTCATTTTGTTATGTGAATTATTTCTTTCGGATATTTCATATTTTGGAAGTCGTTGTGAGACTTTTGTTCCTTTATATCGTTTCGATTTCAATTTGATATAAGTAAGTAGTTATTTGATGGAGCATATTTTATGTGTTAAGTTGAGTGGTTTAAGATGTGCAATATGTGTATATGTTGAAATACGAATGATATGGGTAATCCGTGGAAGTAAGTACATCGTGTGAAAGGAGGCACTTATATTATGGTGGCCAACATAAGTATAAAGGCATCACCCAGGACGTAGACATGTGAACCATGATTGCATTTATTTGTGTTGGTTGTAAGATGGTAGGTGTGAAAATGTAATTTTATATTGATATGTATTCATGATAAGGAAGAAAGTAATGATAAGGATGGTAGTATGGGTAGATAATTATTCTCTTACCCTAATTGGAGGATATGTTAAGCTGAGTTATATAGATAGTAAGTTTCCTTGCTATCTAGTATTTGCGGATACCTAATATTGCTATTATATAGGTTGCTTGTTTGCTCGGTTGTTTGTTTAGATTTCCTAAGTCTAAGCTTAGCATCCCTTCATCGAACTTTGTTAGTAAGGATACCCAATTTTTCCTATTCGACATTTCGATGTATATTGGTTGTTCGGAATCTGCACTTCCAGATACAGGCGCGTTTCGTTAGTTCTTTCGTTGCATTGACTTCTCGTATGAGTATGAAACGTTTATTTTAAGCACTAATTGTTCCTAACATATTAGTATGTATCATTACTCCCTTGATTATATATCCCTTGGTTTTCATAACCCATTGGCGACGTATTAGTATCGATGCTTTTAGGTTTACGTTGTCGATCGTTATTTTGGATAAGACCGTACGTTTTCTTTTGGGTACGTAACGTCTTGCATGAGTTTTCTTGTACGAGTTCGTTTGATTCTATTTTGAGTATATGGTTCCTGGTATTTTCTTTCGTTTTCAAACAATAGAATTGTGTTAGAGTCTGTACGGTGTTTTACGATCCCTTTTGGTATTATGGTGTCCTTTGTTGAGTAACATATTTTATAATTGATATATTTTATAATTGATGTCTAATTATAAAAACCCTTTGGAAGTATTGTGTTGGTGTTTGTAGAAAATTGTGTATAAAATGATCTTTGTAAATAGATTTTTATTTTATTATAAAAAGCAGGTTTAAAGTGATTCATAGTGGTAAGGTACGATACACCATTAGATAACAGTCTCTAGATTTTTTTTATGACAACCAGAATGAATTTTATAAAGATTACATTTAAAACAATTTTATTTATTCTTTAAAATGATTTTTATACTTAAAGTAACTTCTTTATTTTAAATTGATTTTTATAAAAACATTATTTAATTTGGTCGTTCGAGTAAAGTCGATAATTGGTACATGAATTTCCGTCTTTGGTATTGATTTTTTCTATGTGTTCACTTGTCGTGGTACGCTTGTTGATTTTCTTTCGTTGTGTTTTCACTCGGTGCATATACGTATCCTTTCTTTCAAAGGATTCTTATGTCATTTGATCCACGTCTAATTGCATATGTGGAACCTCCTATATGCACTCTAGCCTTTGACTCGATAATCGTTTGTTATCCTATTCGATTGTTCGTAACCTTTGGAGTTCGTTTATACCGTTGAGTCGTGGGAGCTTTGATGTGATTGTGGGAAAGGACTGGTTGTCCATGAGGAAGTTTGTGATAGTATGTTATGAGAAGGTGGTTAGAATACCGTTAGAAGGTGATGAGATACTTCAAGTTCATGGGGAACGTACCTTGGGAGCCACCAAATCCCTAATGAACGATAAGGTAGATGAACCTATGATAAGTGATATACCCGTAGTGTGCGATTTTATTGATGTGTTTTCAGAAGATTAGTCGATGACCACCGCAACGACAAGTTGAGTTCCGTATAGACTTAGTTCCTGGAGCGACGTTGGTCGTGTAGTCTCCATATCATTTGGCACCCTCGGAAATGAAAGAATTGTCTGAACAACTTCAAAAGTTGGAAGACAAGGGTTTCATATGACCTAGTCACTTTCCGTGGGGAGCACCCGTATTATTCATGAAGAAGAAGGATGGTTCTTTTCGCATGTGTATTGATCATAGGGAGTTGAACAAATTAACTGTTAAAAAAATGTTATCCACTCCCTAGGATTGATGACTTGTTTGATCAGTTACGAGGAGTGTGTCTTTTCTTAAAGATATATTTTCGGTCAGGATATCATCAGCTACGAGTGCATGAGGATGCCATTCCAAAGGCCGCATTTCAAACGAGATATGGACATTTTAAGTCTACGGTTATGCCTTTTGGGTTAACCAATGCACCATCGGTTTTCATTGACTTAATGAACCGGGTTGCAAACCATACTTAGGTAGGTTTGTCATAGTATTCATTGATGACATTCTGGCCTACTCAAAGTCAAAGGAGGAACATGAAGTTCATTTGAAGTTAGTGTTGGAGTCACTGAGGAAGGAGAAGCTGTATGCTAAGTTTTCTAAGTGTGAGTTTTGGTTGGAAGAAGTGCATTTTCTTGGTTACGTGGTCAACCATAACGTAATTACATGGACCCGAGTAAGAGTGAGGCAGTGAGGAATTGGATGATTATTCTTAGGATTGGCGGTTTACTACTGACGTTCATCGCAAAAAAAATTTAGATTGTTGAACCCCCTTACTTCCCTAACTGAGAGGAATCAAAAGTATGAGTAGAGCGTAGAACAAGAAGAGGATTTTCAGACTTTGAAGAATGATTTATGTGATACCCCGATAAAGCGAATGTAGTGGGTGATACATTGAGCAGAAAGGAGAGAGTGAAATCAAGACGAGTAAGAGGAATGATACTGGCAGCCCAAAGTGAGGCGTTCAAGCAAGAGAACGTATGGACTATACGTGACTATTGTTATGGTGTGTGCTACATGATTGTGATGAATATTAAGAATTGTGAACAAAGTTAGGGGGATCATCTCGGTTATCCATGGCTTGTTTAGTGGATGGTAACTGTGGTGCGGCGAGCGTCTGGGCAGGATGGTTTTACTTTGAGAGTATCATTCCAGGGCTAAGGGGGTAACCACAGGGAACCTTGGTGCGATATGAGACGTCTTGTAGTCATTTGCTGGTTATTTGTGTGATTGATTGGATTTGCATGTTAGCCTGTATAATAGTTCATCTATTGTCCCTAGCAATGTTTTTCTTTATATCACAGTAATTATGCAAATGGCTGATTTTGTATCTTAAACCTATGACTCTCACCAACTTTATATTGACGTTTTAAGCATCATTTTCAGGTAATCATGTTGAGGATGTGATGTTAGGAAGAGTGGCTAGTAAGACCGTAGGCGTGCATGCGGAGTCATTCTCCTAGAGATTTTATTTATGTCCTTTGAATTGTTTGCTATTTGATTGTTCATTGGATGTTTAGACTTTTGGAATATGTTTCCTTGTGGTATGACTTTGCTATCGTAATGTAAGACTCCTTCATCTTGTGTTGGGTATTGTCATGACACATAGTGTCCCACTTGATTATCCTTTTTCCTTTAGTTCTCTCTATTGTTGACACCATTGTGTTGTGATGATATCCATTCTTGTTACGCCTAGTGTTTCCGCCTTGGCGGGGTATGACAAGCGGTTTCCTCCGTAACTCCGTACGGCGGATGGACCAAAAAGATCCATGTGGAGAAGTTCTAAGCATCTAGTCGTTGAGACTATGTTCTTAGCTTTGTGACTAACGTGAGCTTGTTTGCCAATTTTGCAAGCATCACAAAAGTGTTGATCAAACCTAAGCTTAGGTAAGTTTCTAACTAATTCTTTAGAAGCTAACGATTGAATGAGACGCATATTTGCGTGACCCAATCTCCTATGCCACAATGTGGAGTTTTCATCAATCGTTGCAAGACATATTTTGTCTTTTGGCTTATTTCCTAATTTCATCACATACAAGCCTTTCTTCCTAATACCTCTACCTATGACTTTACCGTCCTTAGTGATTTCACTATCATGTTCAGAAAAAGTTACTCTACATTTATTATCACATATTTGTCCTATACTTAGCAAGTTAAATCCTAAATTATCAACATGTTCTACATTATCTATTTTGAGAGAGTCATTAGAAATCGTACCTTTGCCAATGATGTTACCGCGAAGATTACTACCAAAAATGACGTTACCTCCATTGTATGCCTTGTAAGTGGAGAAGAGCTTTCGATTGCCCGTCATGTGCTTGGAGCATCCACTATCCTTGATCCATTCGTCGGGCTCCAAGTCGACTCCAAGGCATATCTATTATATAATACAATAACTCAAACATTTGGTCCCCCAAAAATCTCAGGTCCAAAGTTATTTGTGCCAAAACATCCCTTAGCAATTCGATGCAATTGGTTGGGGTGTGATAACGGAAGACACATTTCCCATGGCATGTAACTTTGACGTGGAAAGTTGTTCCAACTTACGTGAAAGCCATGAGGTTGGTTTTGTCGACCAACATGTCTTTTTGGTTGCGGTGTTTTAGGACGAGAATAATTATTATTGACTCTTCTAGGAGGTGGAGTTTTTGATCTAAAATTGATTTTTGAAAATCCAACTCTGGCTTTGTCAATGGTTTATAAAATTGTTTACTTCATTGCACTAGCCCACATGAATTTTTGACTTTTTTTACAATTTTGACTTTGAAAAGACACACTCTCTCAGAACATAAGTTAGCCGGTGCGGTCCCATAACATATATTTTGGGGTCCGCCTGAACACACATTAAGGGGGGCCAGGCCCATAATTATGGGACCTCCATCAGAACACGTCTTTTTCTGAGCTTTTACAAATTTTATTTCCTTAGTTCCACTAGATGATGCTTCAAATGAATTAAACCCTAAACCTAATTTATCACCGGAAAGTGTGTGGAGATGATATACTTAACATTTCATTCAAGCAATGTGTACTCTTTTCAAATTTGTTTAATCTAGTAGATTCTTCTTTGAGCTTTTCATTTTCAATTTTAAGTGTATGACACTTTGCACAATCGAGATCAACTCCCTTGTTTTTCTCGAGTATGGATAATTTATCTTTTAATTCTCTAAGCTCATTTTCTAGACTATTCTAATAGCCTTTAACCTTTTGTTCTTAGTGATTATCTTTAAACTCATTTTGCATAATTTATCATATTCGTTGTCAAAGCTAAATCAAAAATTGATGAGTTTTCTTCACAAAATTAAAAGATTCGGAACATACCATCTTTTTGTGTGCTTGAGTTACAAACATGTCTCGCCTTAGGATCTTTTCATCATCTTCTTCACCGCTATCACTCCAAGAACCTCTAACGAATGCTCTTTGGTTCTTGTCTCTTGCTTTGGACATTCTCCAATAAGATGATTTGGATCTCCGCATCTAAAGCACTCCTTCACTTTGTCGTATTTTTGTCGTCTCGCTTCGTTTCAAAAGTTCTTTTGTCCGTTCCGAGTTGTCTTACGAAATCACCACTACTCTTAAAGGAACTTCTTGAAGTCTCTACCGCCATGCCCCCGGTTCCTCTTCGTCTATACTACCGGGAAATCTCGAAAACTCTTCATCACTATATTTTTTCTTAGCCTTTAAAGCTAGATAAATACCTTTTCAACATTTGCTTTGACTAGTTCGAATCTTTAGGCAAAGCATTGTAAATAACCATTATGGCATCATTGTTTTTTGTTTTTCGCAAGCCTTCTTTAAGAACATCGTATGATTTCAAAAGAGACAACCTTCATCAAGTTTTGGGTTTAACGAATTTGAAATAATAAGGTTGAAAAATCACCATTTGTAATAACATGCCAAAGATCTAGATCTTTTGATTTAACATATGTCTCGAATCTATTTTTCCAATAAATAAAACTATCACTTTCAAAAAGTGATGGTCTTTGCATAGATTGCCCTTCTAGATATTTGTCCGAATCCATAGATCGATCCAAGCTTTAAAATACAATATATTTTAAAGATCTTGAGTGACCTTGCTCCTGATACCAATTGTAGGAAACTAGGGGGGGTTGAATAGTTTACTGGTTAATTTGACGTTTTAAAACTTTGCTTAGAAAATTGTTAGATTCGAGTTGTATGTCAATCAATCAAAAATATGTATCACAACTAAAATATCTAATATAATGAACTAAGTAATTGTTGGGATTCTTGATTTGATGAGACAAAGTGAATAAAAGAATGAAATAAGATGGAAACAAGAAGGACCAAAATTGTCATCATGAAGTTCTACAAGATGTAGAAGAAAATAAAGATTTGGTCAAAATAAGATAAGAATGAATATTAATGAGAAGATAATTAATTGATTCTCTCATTAATATATTAATTAGTTTCCTTGTAAGCCTAGGACTCCTTATGCTATAAAAGGAGGTCCAGGCATTTAGATATCCATCCATAGAAAACTAGAGCTCTCCCAATGAGAGTCTAGATAGTTAGATAACAAGTCGACTGATGAGAGTCGAATAGTACACCATAGTTAGTTGGTGTAGCCCCAAATTATAGTTGGGGTAATAGGGAAACGTTCAATAAAGAAAACCTTATGATAACTTTGATTGTGTTCTTTATTATTCCGCTGCGTGTTATCAATCATTGTTATTGTTCATCCTAGATATATAAGATCTAATCAATCTTGAGCTATAAACGATCTTATCAATTGGTATCAGAGCCTGGTGGCTCTCGATCTAGGATCAACAAGGTTCGCAAATCGAACAAGGTATGATGCTTTTGATTTTCGGTTATTTCTTCTTTATCAAGTTTGATTTGTATATGGGGTTTTGTCACGATCCAACTTATTATTTCAAGACAAACATGAAGATGTTCTAATTGCTGCTGTTACTGATTCTATTTAATAAAACCAATAAGGGTTTTTAAGTTTTTATGATTTTCGGTAACATTCAAATTCAGTGATATTTGGGTTTTTCACAAAACCCTAATTCGGTACAGCAAATTCAGGAAAAGAGTATGGTGGTCATTTGAATGTGCGTGATCTGGTAATTGATAGAAGGAGAGATCAAGAAACCCTAGGGTTCCAAGGATCATTGATTATTCTTGTTTCTGATTGGGATATGTTCGTGAAGAAACCCTAATATGGGGGTCGTGGTGAGATAGATGAAGATACATGGGTTCTGAATGATTTTGTTCGTGTTATGATGGTGGATGTACGAAGTTATGTATGGAGAGCAGGCAATCAAGGTACATTAAAGTATAGTAAAGATCGAATTGTTGTTATTAATAAGATTTTGCTGCGTAAATTGTTGCTGGTCTTGGAGACAATGAGATCTGTTATTTTGAATGAAGATATAACAGTGAGGAAAGTAACAGCTGTGGGAATTATACATATTTGTGATATATGTTAGACGTGTTTACAGCTGCTATTGGGTTTTGTAGGATTTATATTCGTGCTTGTTTGGCCTTTATAATTATTAATGATGCTCGCTGTCCATATACAAGATATTACAACTGTTAGTGTTGGACATGGATATGTTACTACTGTTCGTGTATTAAGATTCAAGAAAACTAATGTAGCAGTTGGTTTTTAATATGTATTGGTAAGTCTAATATGATTGTGTCATTTAATATATCTAACAGTTGTGCATATCAGACTTAGCCTCATTGGTGATCAAGTCTATAAGTGACAATGCCACAGTGATTGAATACCAATAAGAACTGTTCATTTGGCTTGTGTGTGAAGTTCTCACAGGGCTTAAAACAGACAATGTGATCTTTTCTTTTCTCAGACAACAAAACCAAAGATCATGTTGAACTTATTCATCTAGATCTGTGAGGTCCATACATGGTTCCTAAACAAAAAAGGTTTCAATTATTTTTTTTACCATAGTTGATGATATTCAAAGAGTATATGGGTTTTACTTAGTCAAACCTATGGATGAACATGTTTTGTGAATTTGTTTTCTTTTATAAATTAGTTCCTAATTAGTTTAATGTTAAAGTTAACTATTAGGTTTGTTAAATGGTATTGATTTTTTAAGAATGTAAAAGCATGCTTTGTTTTCCTGACTATAGGAATAATACATCAGACCTTTTTGAGCTCATACCCCTCAGCAAAATTGGAGAATATCTGAAAGTGAAACTTAGACACTTGCTTAATGTTGCAAGGAGTCTTATGTTCCAGGGGGAATTCTCTTAGGTTATTGGTCTGATTTGTGTTTCTGACGTTGTCTACCTTATAAACATATACCCTCATAGGTGTTAAATCGTAAGTCACCTTATGAGTTGGTGCATACAATTAAACCTTGTCTTCCCATTTGTGTGGTTTGGTTGTCTATGTTTTCAATTGTTCTAACATTGGTGGAAAAATGTCTTATAGGATCTGAAAAGTGTGTTTTAATTAGGTTTATATATCTTTTCAACAAGGCATATGTAACTATTAAGTCCTTGATTCTAGAAATGTATTTTTATTCTAGAGATGTGACAAATTTAATGAAATTGTGTTTCGATTCGAATAATATAAACTTGTGATTTAACGATGTAGAAAACAAGTAAGGTTGAACACTTGAAGTTTTTGACAGTCTTATGCCTTCAAGTTCCAATGAAGAAAGGAAAGCTTAATCAGGTTTTGAGGATGGCATGTGCCTTTCTTCTTATTTGATACTACAGATACTGCATTAATGTGATACCAAGAAAGAAAGTGTTTACGGCCACCCATTTTTATGACAATACTTATCTGAGGACAACATTCAAGAGTGTATTCTTAACCTAGTCAGTCATAGGAGTATTTTTCATCAGAATAAGGTGTGGAGTCCTAGTCCTAGGAAGAACGAGCAGACAACCTAAGTACCTCCTAAACAAAATGATTATGTGGTTAATTCTAGTGTTAGATATGGGATTAAAAATTTTGTTTTGATTTATTCTTTGTTAAATTGAGACTAATTTGTGCTTTGCAACTTAATTTGAACAAATATGTAGAAACTACTTGTTAAGAAATGATGCTATTACGGATTCTAATTGGCTTGATTCTATGAACAATGAGAATGACAGCTCTCAATAGAAATAATCCTTGTTTATTTTAGATTTATCTATTGAAAGAAAACCAATTGGATGTAAAGAGGATTTTATAAATAAAGTAAAACTCCATAGAAGAGATTGAGCGATAATAAAGTTGGTTATTGCAAACGGTTTCAATCAAAAGAAAGATTAGATTATGAAGTACCTTTAATCCCTGTTGTGACAAATGGTAATTATCATGTGTTTGGATTTAGTATTGTTGTTAACAAAAATTTGCCTTTGTACAAATTAGATGTTAACAAAGCTTTCTAAAGAGAGATTTGCATGAGGATGTATACCAGACAATGCCACAAGTGTGTGAAAAATGTTGAAAAGGGTAAAGGTTTCAAACTTAATAAGTCTTTATATGGGTTGAAGCAAGGCCCAGGAAATGGAATGCAAAACTTACCACTGCCGAGGATGTATGGATTTAAAATAAAGTATAAATCGACCTGAGAGATTGAGAAATAAAAATCATATGTTAATTGCTAGGGTTTCCAATTAAGATAAAGATTAGATTATGAAGAAACCTTTAGTCCAGTTGTGACAATGTTATAGTAAGTGTTTGATTAGTATTGTTATGTGAACAAAATTGTCTTGTATCAAATATATGTAAACAAACTTTTCTATAGGGTGATTAATATGATGGATTAATGTACATACATTGCCACAAGAGTGTGAAAATATTGAAAAGGGTAAAGTGTGCAAACTTAATAAGTCTTTGTATGGGTTGAAGCAAGCCTCAAGGCAGTGAAATGCCAAACATACCACTGCTTTTGCTGAGCATGACTTCAAACAAAGTAAGTTTGATTATTCTTTGTATATCATACAAAGTGGTTTAAGTTTTGTTGCATTATTAGTCTATGTTGATGACATAGTAGTTATCATAGGAAATAATGAGAAAGAAATAATGATTTCAAAAGGTTTTTAGTTCAAAGTTTCTAATAAAGGATTTGTGAATATTCTGGAAGATATCAAACGTGGTCCATACTCTAAGAAACTCTAATACGCCGTATCCAATCCCTTTTATACTCCGTATCAAACCAACTTCCAGGCCCTATAAATACAAAACTCAAAAATGAGTTTTAAGTAGGCTAAATCATATTTCTTGTATACCTAAAGCCATAAAAGTCGATTTTCAAATGGAAAAAATGAGCAGAAGAGTCCCTTGCAACCATTCCAATCCATAGAAGACAACGTGAAATTTTTTATATACATTTGTAATCGTTTAGTTATTGGTATCATTGTAAATCGGTCAGTTACCTTTGCTAAACAATTACTACTTGATTTAATTATGATGTTATTTGAAGGCTAATAGCCTCTGAATATCTAAATTTTGGTTTTGTTTTTATCTCATTGCTTAATTTAATCATTGCATGCTGTTTATGTTTATCAATTTATACTTGCGTTTATCGTGCTATTGAATCGACCTATCATCAACTGGATCTAGAGATACGGACCAAGTTAATCTAGAGGCGGGATAACACTCCATATATGATTTATACATCTAGAATCAAAGGAACATAAGTATTGTCCGTCTAAAATCGTGCTAAGGATTACGCTTCCAGGCTTAACTAGTATAACTAAAATTTGCCTTTAGTTTATTGAACATGTTTGACATTAGGTGAATCAAGATAATTTAACAAATCGTTCTGATTCCATTGGATAGTATTGACAGTGGACTACTAGTGTATAAATCGCCATTAAGCAGTAAGTGGGTAAAGTCTCTATGAGCTAGGGTTTAACAAGATCACCATTGCTTTTTTGTTTAAATCCTTAAGATAGATTGTAATCACGTAATAAGGATAGCTTTAGGCGGATGCTTTAATTGTTAACAGAAATAACGTGTCTAGGTTTTAGATCAAAGTCCCGCCTAAGTCTAAGAATGATATGCCTCTTCGAGATAAGTAATCATTGCACTGAATAAACAAACCAACCTTCTAATCGGATTAATGATGGCTAATACAGTTTTCTATCATAAGGTTCGATCACACTTTTATCTTCTGTTAATTTGCTTGCGTGGGTTAAAGTGTCTTGAATTGATTGTAGTCACCAACCAAACCCGTGCCAGTCTCTCAGAAACCCCCCTTTTACCTGATAGAATTAAGATTAGAACTAACATAGGATTAACATAGGTTTGACTTAGATTAGAATTAACTTAGATTAGATAAACCAAAATATAAATAAATTAAGAGATTTAACCTCGCTTCAAGTGTTTGACACCCTACTTACCATGAATCTATCACCGACCAGGTACATTGCCCGTTAAAGTGTTGTTTTTGCTTAAGTCAAAAAAATATAAATTTAAAAATTAAACTATCATAAATAAACACCACACAACGACACATCAAGTTTTTGGCGCCGTTGCCGGGGAGTGAAAATTAATCTTGATTTTTATTTTATGTTTTGGTCATTAGATTAGATCTAACCCTTAGGAGTAGTGTAAATTAGATTAGTGTATATTCTTGTATATTATGTATAATTTTGTATAGTTGTTAGTTTAATTGTTTGCTTGTATATTTGTGTGTTTAATTTAATTGTTTTGCTAATTCACTGTTCTGGTCGATAACTCGATACGGCGTATCCACTTCCATTGGATACAGCGTATCCAACCTTCTGTCTAATATAGCGTATTCATTCAATCGATTAATACGGCGTATTCACTTCTATTGAATATGGCGTATTGATCATTTGTAACAGAATCAGAACCTTAGTTTTCTATATTTGATTACCGTGCTAAATTTTTTTTCTATCCAAAAGAGCATATCCTACTGATTGTTTATCCCTTGTTTTAGGTAGTGCGACAAGGAGTTCAACAAACGAACTATTCACACCTTACAAAGAACCTGAACGAGAATTTCGATCATCTAGGAGACACTTCAAGACACTAAGTCTTGACGAGTATGAGATCCCTTATTTCAATTTACTTTCTAACCAAGAATACTTGGAGGAAGAAGTTGCGGAAACAATGGCAAAACATGGAGCCGAACAAGAAGCAAGACCCAAGCTGACTATGGATCGGGGGTTGCTAGGCCCAAAATTGAAGACAATGATAACTTTGAATTGAAGGGCCAATTTCTCAAGGAACTACGGACTAACACCTTCAGCGGTTAGAATTATGAAGATGCGAACGAACACATTGAGAAAGTTTTTAAGATCGTCGATCTATTCCACATTCCAAATATTACTATAGATAAGTGATGCTTAGAGCATTCCCTATGTCCTTGACTGGAGCCGCAAGCCATTGGCTAAGAAACGGACCAACTGGTTCGATTACAACTTAGGAAGGTCTTAAAACAAAATTTCTGAACAGATATTGCCCACCTGCTCGGAACGCAAAGAAGATTGGAGGAAATCAACAACTTTCAGTAAAAAGAACCAGAAGAAAACCTTTACCAGCATTGGAGCGATTTATATAACTCTTAATGAAGTTGTCCTCAGCACTATTTAATGGAGATGCAAGAGGTAATCTTGTTCTATAATAGATTAAGAATTCCTACTCGACAAATTCTTGACTCAAGAGGTGCAATATCATCAAAGATTGTTGCTGATGCAAAAATAGCCATCCAAGAAATGGCTGAATACTCTTAGAAATGGCATAATAGAACATCTAGGTTAAGAAGTACTGAAACTTCTGATGGATTAGCAGCTATACAAGCACAAATGAACAATCTAGGAAGAGAGATCAAGAAAGTAATAGAAATAGTCTATGCTGCTCCAATTGGATGCCAAATAATGCAAATACCCCACACACCAAGAATGTCCACTAAAAGAAGAAGGGAATACCCTCGAAGAAGCTTACTACACGTAATTTGGTGGACCTTTTCAAGGAGGGGGATATAGAGCAGCAACTCCGGGATTCTATCAAAGGAACAATGTGAATCCTTCGTACCAAGAATGAAGACAATCTATGGAAGATACCCTGAGCAAATTCATGAGTGAATCAACAAAGAGACATGAAGAAAACTCCAATTTGATTAAAGAAATCTGAGCTTTGACAGATGCTGTCATTCGTAACCAAGGAGCATCTATTAAAACTTTTAGAAATCCAAATCAGGAAAATAAGCAAGGTACTACAGGAAAGAGGATTTAGAAGTCTACCTAACTCTACTCAAGTGAACCCGAGAGATCAAGTTAAGTCGATTTCAACTACTATTGAAGATGAGTCATACCCGATACGCCGTATTGGATCCTCCCAATACGCCGTATCTACTAGACAGAGCCGTACACTAATGTACGAGACAAGACAAACGATGATTCCATTTCTAAGTCGTTTGAATGGTTACTACTGTGAAGAAAAGAAAGGATCATATGGACCATAATTCTCGGAAGCCTACTCTGAAGCTTCACAATCCATACCCCAAAAGGAAAAAGACCTAGGGAGTTTCACTTTACCTTGCTTTATTAATAATGTATGCACTCCGAACTGCCCTTGAAGACTTAGGAGCTAGCGTTAGTGTTATGCCTCTCTCAACCTACCTTAACTTAGGGTTAGGCGAATAAGCTCACACTAATTTGACAGTTGAATTAGCAGACAGGACTGTGAAATATCAAAAAGGAATAGCTGAAAACGTACTAGTAGGAATTGGTAATTTACTTCCCTGTAACATTATAATATCAAGAATATGTCCCAGATATCAAAGTGTTCCTAGAACTCGAAGACCAATTTTTGGCTACCGGCCCGTGCAAAGATTGGATGTTATAAAAGAAATAATACTTTAAGGGTCGGGGAAGAAAGAATTATTTTCACAAGCGTTAAACCTGCTAGCAGTTTAATTAAGAGGGTCTACATGCTAAGTTTGAGAGAAAGAATGGAACTTGATTTAGAAGCTATGACCTAAAGACAGAGACTTGGTTGTTAATAGGTCATTAGACCTTTTTTGGAAGATTACATTAAATTAAATGATCTAAAATAAACCATTAAGAGATTAGGTAGAAATCAAGAATATGATTTGATGCCCACCATTGAGGAAGGAGAGGTATTTAGGAATTAGAACTAGGGATGATGAACTTAATGTTGAAATTAATGATTACCCTAGTTAGTTGTGACAATGATAAGAAAGAAATTATCCCCCCCCCCATATAATGTGTGCTCACAACTAAAAGTTTTCTTGCATGGAATAATTTGAATTAACACCACCTAACTTTTTCCATTATTGGTACAGTCAATGTGATGTCCAAAAAGTTTCATAATTCTATAATGAAAGAGAAATTGGAGTACAAGGGAAACAATGTAGTATGAGCCTTAATGAACATACCTATCTTTGTTGAAACTTTTTCTGTGATAACTGATTTTGCAGTGTTAGAAAATATGGATGATTATCGTGATAAAGGAATGGGCGATGTTATTTTTCCCGGCGAACAGTTATTGAAGAAGATGGGATAATGGCAAATGGTTTTGAAGAATGATTACCCATTTCAATGATAATGATAAAAGTAACTTACCAAATGGTGCGATCACATCTGAGGTTTAAACACCACACTAATGAGCAATGCAATAAAATCCCACCATTACTGAAGGTAAGTGAAGAAGATGAGATGAATGAAATCTCGCATTCTTACCAAAAGCTTAAAGGGTTCTACAAAGGAGTATTGAACTTAGGACCCGATTACATTCGAGATGCGAAGATGGAAGAATGGCTCACACGCGGGCACATTAGCGTGCATGAGATGGAATGAAGAGAAGCTGAAGAAAAGTCTAACTTAAAGACTTTGCTGTAAACAAAAGTGCTTCCCGAGAGACAACCCGGATTGTTATTTAATTTTATCGAGTCTGTCTTCCCAGACATCAATACGGCGTATCCGCTCCATTCCGTTAACGTTGTATTGATTGTCTAGACTAATTAGTCTTTACTTTTTATGCACTTTAAAAACATTATTGTCAGTTCTGGCAATACGGCGTATTCATGCACATGATACGGCGTATTCACCAAAACTGACTCGTATTTAGTTTGTTTAGTTTAGTTTAAATTAACCGTAGGTACCAAGATAGGAATACACGTTTTTTCCTATATTTTATACAGGACCTTGGAAGCAAAGAAATATCGACGAATATTGGTGGAGAATTTACAAATCTAGAGATCTTGAAGTGTTGGAGTCTTGAAACTTCAAGGCGGCTGTTCAACACAATCTTGCTAAAAAAACTCAACATGGAGAATCTACCGAGCAAATATCAGGGGAGTTTCTCATTCTAATTCTTTTTAATTCCCGTATTTAATGTTTTATATATACAACGAGGACATTGTATAATTCAAGTGGGGGGATGGAATTAGAATGTTTACTTGTCTTATTTTTCACACTAAAATGCTTAAATTATGCTCAAATTTAAAAAAAATTCAAGCATACTTTTGTGAAATTACTTGATACATAACCTGCACACAATAACCCTTGTTAGATATTGTGAGGATTTAACCTATCCGTTTCCAAATGTTTACCCAAATTCCACAAAATATGAGTGTGTCGGTGATGTTCAGACTATAGAACTGGCTTTGTAATCTATTCGAGGACCGCAATAATGAGTACTATAATTTTAGAAGGCAGTAAACATGTTTTAAAATTGGTAAATTTTAGGATTACACCCAAAACGCCTTTACATGTTGCTTATTAACTAACTACACTGGTTAGTTAACCCCCATATAAACCATTTGTTTACTCTCATTTTAATAGAAAGATACCCTCAAGAAACAACCCGTAAGCCAACCTTATAGGACTACGAAACAATTTGTTTCATTACACCTTTACACCTTAGCCTACCTTGTTAGATTAAGTCTTATTTTACAGTTGCTAGTTGCTTAAAGTGTAAGAGTTTTGTATTTCCCGAAGTCATTTGTCTATTTTGGTATGGTTGAAGAAATTTGCCACATGAAATGTATATTATAGTCAAAAAATCAGTAATTTTTCCTACCCTCGGCAATTATGGTACGTCGCTGAAGAATGAAGGAATTATCGAATGAATTAT
Source organism: Tanacetum coccineum (assembly GCA_026074375.1). Lineage (NCBI taxonomy): Eukaryota > Viridiplantae > Streptophyta > Magnoliopsida > Asterales > Asteraceae > Tanacetum > Tanacetum coccineum. The sequence continues at coordinate 16,574 of BQNB010042820.1, read as the reverse complement.
CCGTGATTTATTAGGGGGGGGATCGTGAAGATGGTGGAACAAACAACCGAGTTTCGTCGTATAGTGTTAGCAAAAAAAAAAAATACTAATAAGGAAAGTTTCAAAGATAATCGTTTCGCACTACCAAAGGAATTACACGAAGGATCGATTATTACGTTGATACAAATTCGACGATGTAGCTGTATTGTATAAAGTGGACGAATGATCGCCAGTACCATGATAAAGTGATGTAAAGTATTGAATCTATGGAAGTTGACCGTTACGGAACGCCAACAAAGGTTGTTGTATTTTATCTAGATCAAGACGTTTGTAATAGTTAATGGTCTTTATCAAGTGTATCGGTCGGAAAAAACTTATCTATGCACCTTTTATTATAGACTTAAATCTATTATTTCGAAATTTTTTATTTAACCACAATTTTAATTTCCTTTCCTAATCAATATCCATGGTGTTTTACGCGAAAATAATGTGATCGAGCGTTGCAGTGATCTATTCTTCATATACCGACTATGTCAAGGGCGATTGTCTTAGCTACCTGTTATATGGTTTGGGTACTCATACCTATATAAGCTAATACAAATCCTACTAATTAGCTATATTCGGAGTTGGGAGTGAGTGCAGTCACATGTTGTCTAACAGGTCGTTATGACGATGTGTTGGGTATGTAGTGTGTGGTCTTTAGTGTCACGCCTCCTGGAATATTGTAGGGTTGATAAAGACGGGATTAGGAGTAGTAATCAAGACCCTAAGTCCCTTCTCAAGGGGACAAACCCATAAGAATGCCATTATAAACTTGTTACTACTTAGCTTTAACGTGGAGATTATGTAGTGGCGCTTTCCAGCTTATGATAAACGAACTCGTCACGTACCGAGGGCAAATGAGCTTCGGGGTCGATGCAATACCACCCGACAGACGCGCAACATCAAGTCGGGGAGCTTTACTTTATGAAGTGGCGGATACATGCCCGGTTAGAATACTATGTTGGTTTGTGATGGTATAGTGGGGGAGTGTGGTGACGAAAGAATGTGGCCAGCGCGTCAGGTTGCGGGCGACGTGGGGCTGCGAAGGCTGAGAGATTGTCACGCGGGAAAGTGTCCGTGTACACGGGAGCGATGCGTGTGGATCAGGAAGTATAGGAGTTGAAAGAGTCGTTGTTGGATAGTTGTGAGGAGTAGGTATCGGAGAAGTCAATTGAAAGGGGCTTCATATAGGGAGAGAACTTAGGAGAATTGAGTCTACGAGGGTTCTTTTAATGGTGTGTATCAGATGAGTGGTGGTGGAGTCGATGTGCCTTGTTTAGTGGGGGTAGGATGCTATGTAGGTATTTAGATGTGTGGGCATGCTCGTTTGGTCCGCCGCCGAGACACTCGAATTACGATGGAACATTTGGTGAAATATTTGTTTCTACGAAGGTAAGTGTTCTGAGGGAGGGATGTATACTCTTGATGCGCATATAGGTGCGAGAAGCCACGAGATGCCTGTATGAGTATAGTTGCAAGGGACAGTGTGACTGGGAATGTGTGAGGCGTGAATTACGGGATGGTGTGCTAGTGATAAGATCGTGTATCTCTATGGTCGGCGAGTTGGAGGAGTATAGTAGTCTGTATGGCGAGAGCGGTGTGTCTTGGAGGTGACAAACACTAGGGATAGTGATAATAGGAGCTATGCAGGGAGGGTTCTATAGTTGCGCTAGATCAGTCTATGCGTCTGGGCTTCAAGAGGTGGGCTGAGGAAGAGGAGTCATGGGTGCGGTTGCTGTGTTTATGATGTAGTATATTATATATCTTGAGTCTGTACTTCAAGTGGATGGTTCTATAACGTCAGTGAGGAAGAGGCTGAGTTCTGTTAGCGTCGTTGTAATGCGAGTGCAGTGTCTTAGAGTGTGATAGGATATTGAATAATGTGATGATGAGAGATGTATGCGAGTATTTCTTATGATTTGCTGCTGTAGGAAGCAGAGAGGAGGATGTGCCGAGAGGAGCGTTGATCAGGCTGGCGCGCAATGAAACGTGCGCTACTGGGTATCCTCACGCTGAGAGGCGATGGGTGCGCCTTGTCTTGATACTCGGCCATTTTGGTGATATTAGATAGTATGACAGATACAGTGAGGATGGTGGGACGACGATAGTGTAGTGAATATCTGAATTGGACCTACAGTTCTATTGTTATAACAACGCTTAGACAGTACACTATTGGCGAGCGTGACAACTCATTATCTGGAAAAGCGATATCAGACACAGTCTACTTGCCTATACTCTTGTACGTATCTAGCATACGGCGGAGTCAGTTATCTTCTATCGGAGTTATACAGATCGATGATAGAACATTTTGGAGATGGGGCTGAGAAAATTACACAACACTCTCGAGACAGTGCGTCTTCACAGGATTGAGCGTGGAGGAGTCTCTTATTAATGCGCAGAGAATAGCGGGTAAGCAACATGTGTTCTATCACAAGTCCTGCACACTGCGGAGAATTGTGGTGACTGGATACGACTCTTATAAAACATCGTACAAGGTCTTACAGTTTGGCGAGAGAGTGTAGGGCGAGAGCTTAGACATTTCGTATTAAGAGTATTCAAGCATACGTTGAGGTCTAAGGAGTAGTTTTATACCAGTATGTGGCACTCATACATGATTTTTTAGACGAGAGTCCGTTTGGTATACATCACTGTCGGCGCACAAAGAGACAGGAGGAGATAGAAATAGAGGGATAGTTCTTGCGAGAAGTTATCAGCGAGGCTAGGGGACTGACTCTGTTGGCGATGAGTCAATTATTGTGAGCAATATAGGGATGAATGCAGAGGTTTCTGTCACTCATAGTGACTCTGTCTAACTTCATATGGTGGTGGAAAAGAAAATGACTACTGTAACATAGGTGGTGTAGACTTACTGTCAGTGATACGAGAGCGAGATTCTACATGCGGCACTGTTCTGTCTAGACTAGAGCGGTGAGCAGGGTTATTGAGATGTATAATCGTGAGTGGTAATGAGTGACTTGGATGGAGCGAGAGGTCTCTAAACAGTCTTCGTCGTGAATGGTGAAAAGAGCGTCGCGCACTTGTCGTTTTTGGGTTAGGGGTTAGGTTTTAGTTTAAATTGTCAAAAAAATCGACACATGTCGTTTGTGCTATTTGTAAAGGTTTATGAAAACATCCACCAAGTTGATATAATCTTTAGTAGTGTAAGCAACCATCTTTTTTCTCGGCCGTTTTGGCTAAAAAAACTTTCTTTAGCTTGAGTGCGAAACTACGTGCCGCGCCCAATATTTGTGAAGTGCCACCTTTTTTAGCATGGACTCTAAAAATGTCATACCCCCCTCGGCTGGGGAGGGGATGGGGAGTACTTCCCTTCTCAGTCCTCAGGACTCTACATTCTCTAGAAGACCACGTTAAAATCCTTTTGCAGGCTGCTACGACTTTTAGTGGTTGACTCTCGGTTTCTGTTGAACTATATAACGATTTAGGCAAGGGTGGTTCCTGATCATTTAATTAATAAGGGTGTTGTAGCGATTCTTAACATTAGGGGGTTTTTGGATAGCGTTTACATGTGAGTTTGTAAGTTAGTTTACTTTTTGTGCTTTTATGTTTTGATATGTGTAGTGAGGGGTGGTTTTGAAATATCTGGATGACAGAAGGTTTGATTTGAGGTTAGGAGGGGGTGGAGGGTTGGATATTGTATATTTGATAGGGAGAAGGTTGTGTATGGGGTGGAGGAGGTGTGAAGCATTGTAAGGTTATAATGTATGCTTCATGATAAGAGTATAATCTTTGTACGGTATGCAGATCCGTAAAACGCTCTTGGGAGCGTGGAAGGTGAGAGCGAGACTGATGATGGGTACCACAAAATCATGGCGAGATGCGCGAGAGAGAAGAGGACTTATATATATACTGATGGGCTAATTAACTCAATCTTATGTAACGCTAGCATTGCAGAATATTAACTCAATATAGACTGAAGCAATTAACTCAATCATAGAACACCGTATAATGCTATGCTCGTTTATATACTGTGACAATTTAGAGGCGAGAGGGTCTGGGTAAAGGGGGAGGGGGGGGTCGGAGCGGCGCGTGGTTTGGCTTCTTGGGCGTGCTCTGCGTAGAATGACCCAATAGTGCATACATCTGAGCGCGTGTTAGAGGTCTGAATAGGGAGCGCATAAGGGCAGTTGTTGTTTGCTATCGATATTCGAGAGAGAGGTATTTAATTTTTTTTGTTTTGCTTGAATCAGGATACAACGCCCTTTGGCGGGTTCATCAGATGGTGCGATTGTATGTGCAGCGGTCTCGGGGTATTAGTGAGCATATGTATGGAAGAGATGGTAAATAGCGTGAAGCATGGGCTCACAAAGGGTTATGCGAGAAGGTGTTGAGCCGTGCAGAGGGGGGGGGGGTTCAAAGAACAGTAGTGTGTTGTCGTCCTTGGCAGTTGCGGAAGCGCTTTGGTGAGATCACAAAATGAAGATCGCTATGACAACCCGGTCTACTGTTAATAATGTATCACTGTGACTTGAACTAGCATTTAGTCGATTCAGTTGCGACCTTCAAACACACGTTGTTTGGGGCAAGAGTTGCGAGGAGCGAAACATGCCTTAATTTGTTTATTGTTTCTGCTAGAAAATAGAGCTGGGTAGGGTCAAAGGGGGTTCTCGTCCGAGCTTTGGGAGCTGTTTATTCCAAAACTTGAGTTACCGTCACTCATATAATAAGCACATGACGCGAGCCAGTGTTGGATAATTTATCCCCAAACACCCAACAAACAGGGTATCTGTCCTGACTTCGAGCTTAGTCCTATGTAGGCTTCTTTTTCCTGATTTCCACTCCTAATCTCTCATGGCGGTGGATAGACTTAGATCTATCTATTTAAGAGGTTTTATTATGAGTCTCCGCTCAGGACACAAAAAGACAATCAAGTGTCTTTATTAGATGAGTAACGGGTTAAACGTGTCAAACAAGAAAAACTAGCGTGTGTAAAAGTTTTACAATGGGTCCATAATCATAATTGTCACACTTCTACTCCCTCCGTCATCTTTTGATCTATCCGTATCCAATCGTTATTCAATCTCATTTGAGCCAAGCACCAATTTCATGTATAGTTTTGTCTAAATCAATTTTACTCCTTAAAGTCAGTGACCAACCTCGACTGTGGTTATTCTGGAAATTCTGAGAACTAAAAATCCTTACAGATTTGATAAAAATGGCCATAATTAATGCATTTTGCCATTTGCTCTAAATTTGGTAAAGCCTCACTCCGAATTTTGGTTATCCAAGGAGACTAAGTAGGTGTTCAAATTTTCTCATTTGCTCTTAATTTGGTAAAGCCTGACTCCGAAAAATCGCAACAACAGGTCTTAGGCCTGCTTAATAAAAATACCCTAAACCTGCTCTTTCGGCCTAAACAACTAGCTTTTATTCTAAAACTGCATAGAGGTGTTGTACATAGAAAATGGAAACGGAAAAAAATAACATAACAAACAACTAAAAGAAAAAATAAATTTTTTTTTTTTTTTCCCCTAATGTAGAGAAGGTCTGCTAGAAACGTTAGAAATGGCCCGAGGTTTGTGTGTACACATATTACAAATTAACGTCAGTTGCATTGGGGATTTACGTGATTTGGATGTGATATTGTTGGGGGTGACAGATTGGGCAGGTCGGGTAACGGGTCAAATGGGATTGATCAAAACTGGAACTTTTGTACAGTCCGGATGAGTCAACTGTGTTTTCGATTGCTTAATTAAGTGCTTATATGCTTATTGCCACATTAGATAAGCCATAAAGTTTCTGGATGAAACTGTTTTGAGATGTTAAGTACACATTACTAATATCACAGCTACTTATATGTTTCTATTTTGTATTAAAATGTAAGTTTAACTTGAATGAGATAATTAAAAAAATACTGATACATAAGTCCTAGCACGGGTATTAGTAGATTCGTTTATTTGATTTTGCTCTATGATTACTTGTTGCTCGGAATTTTCATATTTGACACAATTAATACTTCAAAACCAGTGGCCTCTGATAGAAACATAGTTTCGTGCATTGTGGTAAATCTTGAAATTTATGTTCTAGGATTGCAAGAAGGTTGATGAATTGAAGAGTTAAACTGATCAACCACATGAGCTATAGCCAAGACGCAATATGTCCTGTAAGTGCAATATATATTACTTTCATCAATAATATCATGTAGTTTTTCGTTTCAATGTCAATCAGATTTTACAACTAATTTAGATTATGAATGGGCTGTAAAGGAATATGTTTAATGGCTTTCTCTATTTGAAGTAGTACATTGAGAAAATCAGTTGTTCTGGGGGTTTGAGTCGTCTGAAAAACTCTGATCACTTATCATATATAAAATTTTCCAACTAGCTAAAGACTAGTAGATCGTAACATGTGATATTTATAGAATAAATTAACCAGGATCACGGTCTAGAGGTATAACCTCTCCCTCTAAGATGGGTCGGTAGCGACTCCAACATAGAGTAACTTATCGAAACGACCAGGCATTAGAAGTGTTGCATCTATAGGATCCAGTCTGTTGCTTGCTCCTTTTATAAATAAGACCTAAAGGTAGAATCGGAAAATCTTTTGTAGTGAAAATATAGTTGGATCAAAAATACAATTGAAACTGGGTTTTAAATAGAATAAATTCTATATCATGATAATAAAGTTAGACGTAAATATGCACAGTATGCTAATTTTATACGGTTGTATCGACGAGCTGGTGGAGTCTTTACATTACAGGGAACTGGTAGTGCTTATGCAGCATTTTTTCATAAAGACAACGACATCAGTAAGAGATGAACAACAAGAAGATGTTGGTGTTTCGGAACTTCCTGTAACATAGTTTAAGCACAAAGACATTCCAATGAGATTATTGGTGCACCCTGATTGATCCATTGAACCTTTCAAGCATAAAGTTAATAGGAAAAATAATTTGTTCCAATCAATAAACATTAATGTATGATTAACCCTTTCCGAATTCTGAAACTCACAAGATGTGAAATACTGTATGATGAATAATGTTAAAAGCAGGGAAAAGTGTAAACTAAAGTGTTTTGGTTGTATTCTAAAATTTGTAGTTGGATATTGTTGTCGTATGTATTTAAATAGAGTTAAGTACATATTTTGGTCCCTGTGGTTTGGTGGCATTTTCCACTTTTGGTCCAAAAAATAAAAAAAAGTTTCGGTGTTTGGTCCAAAACACAAGTTTCGGTCCACTTTTGGTCCCAAAAGACATAGTTTCGGTACACTTTTTGGTCCAAAAACATATTTCGTTCACTTTGGTCCAAAAATTTTAGTGCAAATTTCACGGGATTGGACTAAAAGTGGACCGAAACTATGTTTTTGGACCAAAAGTGAACATTTTTTGAATTTTGGACAAAAAATGAACTCGCACCAAACCACAAGGACCAAAAATGTACTTAACTCTATTTAATAAGACAGACCACACAATAATGTTTCAGTTGTAAACCCTACACAACTGTAACACGTTCCACATTTTAAACCAAAACAACCTGAAGCGCGGGCTTCCTTACTTGTTACAGTATTATCTATTTCTCATCATTTTCCGTAACTCCTTTCTCTCTCTTCTTTTCATAATTTCATCTTCTTGCATTATTTTTTTTTCTTTAACAAACACCACTAAATCAAATAATTTATCCATCTTTTTCACCCCCACACACTTTTTGATAGTTTTACAATGATTCTTAATATAGGTCCTAAGGTAGGTCCGCTCAAGAATTTTTTATATGATATGATTAATGGTAAAAATGTTTTATGATTTGACTCATTAACTAATTGAGCTTAGTTCGACATACATAGCTTAATACTATCAAATGGGTAATTTTTAATTAAACTTTTTACGTATTAGAATAAAAGAAGTTATGATAGATTTATTGAATTTACAATATTACTGCTAAAACTTATTATATTTCATGTAGTTCCTACTTTTAACTTGTTGATTAAAAAGATAGTTTAACACACACACAAATATTTTATGCAATGACGATTTAAGAAATTGTCATCTTACGAAAACGGGTCAAAATAATTATAGGGTCATGATCGTGTCGAAAGTGGGAGAAAAACACACATTCCAAGTAGCATGACCATTCGTGAGGAGGTGTTTTCACTGGTGACCCGATTGGGGGGTGTTGTGGATGCGTGAGGAGAGCCAGAAAAAAAAGCGAAAGGTGAGCTCCCCACCTTTCACACATGTGTTTTACTGTGACCCCCTTTTTAATGTTTATCTTATTAAATTATTTAATTGTTATGTTAAGTATTTTGTGGGTAATAACTGTAGTAAACAATTGGACTTTTTAATGAACGGTGGTGTCAGAGTGGTGACCATTGTGGGTGAAAGGTGAAAGGGAGTGAGGGGAAGTTAATGGCGAGGTGACGCTGACGTAGAAGGTGAAAAGGTGTGATCATTGTGAGTAGCTTAAACTCGTATATTTCTTTTCTCCTTTTCAATTCACAGTTACCTGGTCTCTTTTTTTCTCCTCTTTCACAACTCATCATAATCTTTACCCCAAGTTTAGTTTAACAAATCATTCACAATAACAAAGTTAAGTTTTGATGTTTATTCAATTTTCATATATATACTCTACAATGTCTACAACATACAATTTTCATTAATGAACTCGAATATCATCAAATTGGTTTATACAATTGAGGTAAACGTAAACTATTATCACAAAATCTTGAGCAACAAACCAAATTAACATCAACTACTTATCCTTTTTTGTATCTCTAAATCTTCATCTCAAAATTTTTATGTGATCATGAAAACGCACATAAGATTTTCGATTAAATGTATCAATGACACAATTTGAGATTTTAGAGTTTAAAGGTGTTCATTAAAATAAAATGTTTTAGTAATTAATAAAATTTTCAATATGTAATGAAAAGCATCAAAATTGTGATGAACAAAACTTAAAAACGCAATTTTTTATCAAATGAAATAGAACTAATTTTAGGATTGAGCACAATATGAAAGATCTTATTCACAAAAAAAGTTGTTCATTAAAAAATGTGAAAGAAACGAATCTATTATACTAAAAGATACAGCCCTTTAATTTAATAGTGCCTGTATCTAGGGGTGGAAATGAGCTGAGCCGCTCGTGAAAAGCTCGGGATCGGATCGGTAAAAAGCTCGAACGACCATGCCTAAAGCGAACTTCGACCTGAGCTTCTAGCCTAATTGCAGCTCATTTAATAATCGAGCTCGAGCCCGAGCTTTACATATAAAGCTCGATTGGGCTCGCGAGCCTAAACGAACTTTTGTATTAAAATAATATTCATAGTATTGAAATTGCGAGCTTAAAAACTAGCTCAATAACAAGCATTTAACGAGCTCAAAATATAATATATTACGAGCCGGCTCGAGCCAAGTTTGAGCCAAATATTTTAAATTTTCATTTTCAAAAGTAATAAATCGAGCCGAGCCCTAGCGAGCCCGAGCCCATATTACATGTCCACGATCCGAACTCGAGCTTAAAAACGGGCTCAACCGAGCCAGAGCACGAGCTCGAGCTTTATAAGACTTAAACGAGCCGAGCTCGAGCCTTAGCGAGCTCGAGCTCGGGCTCGGCTCGTTTCCACCCTACCGTATCCCATAAAAGCTTGAACCTGTATTCAATTCAGCTATTCAATATGAAGGTGGAAGGTTCATGCGGTTATCATGTTCTTCTTCTCTTCTTCACTCTATCTTTAATACTCCTATCTCTTCTTCTTCCACGCTCTCCAAACTTATTTAGTTTCTTCATTAGCTTGATAGACGAATAAGTGGCCAATCCCGATGTGGGCTTGTGGTCCATTAGGGTTAGGTATTGATGTTGCTTATTTACAAGCTATCTATTTTATTATAGAGATAGATATGCCATCTCTATGATAATCATTCAATCAATATACAATATCTATCACATTACATAAGCATTTCCACGAGCTCTCTTGTTTTTAAGATCGCTAATAACTACCCGATGCCTTGGCGACTCAAGCGATACACATTTCTAAGTGGATTTTTTTCTTTCTTTCAGGCTGATTTATCCAGCCTCCCATTAGGTGTGTTTGTTTTATCTTTTATAATAGTAGATTAGTTATGTTGCTTATGAATTTTATGGACTATTTTATAGATCATATCCATAGTGTTTGATGGAATGATTAGTAATTTTATAAGTTTTCTTTTGAGTAATTTATTTAGTTGGTGAATTTCGTGCTCGCAAATCTATTGAACAAGATGCTCGGGTTACTACCACATAATCTATAAATGAATGGGTCAAAAGCTGAGAGGTCCAGACTGGGTTATAAATATTGAGCTATGTGATCTTATCAATATAGATCCAAGGTATGATATATATTTCACCACCATATGCATTTGCTTGATGCTTATCAAAATTGCTTATATGATTTTCTGTGAGTGAAATAAGTTGTTTCAGATAACCAACTTGAAACAGCTATTTAAAAAAATAAGCAATCCCAAACACCTGTTGCATTTTGAAAGTTAACTTTAAAACACGATGCCAAAGGCAACCCATGAAAGTTTAAATTTTTTGGGAAAGCTATGCCGCTTATTGGTAACTTAGTTTGTATTTGACATCTTGATTTGCAGACAAACAAAAGATGCAAAGCAAGACCTAAGAAGCGTCTAGGAAGCAAAAGTCCAAAAATACAACTACTTTCACTTTTTGTATGTACTTCATTTTGTTCTTCATGATTGTTATTTATTTGATTACTTTGAATTCTATTTGATCTTATTCTGTTGAGCTTTGATTTAGGTATTGGAAACTTTGAGTAAGAATTGTGGGGAGAATGTATTTCAGCAAATCATAGAGCGGGACATCTTGCGTGATATGGTTAAAATAGTGAAGAAAAAGGTATGTTGTCAGTTGTGCAACATTTTGGTTTTTTTTTGGTACGATGTTTTGTGTCGTTGTGTAACATTAAGAATTTCCATATGCAGCCAGATTTAAATGTACGAGAAAGATTCTAATATTGTTAGATACGAGCCAAAGCTTTTTGGTGGCCGTGGAGGAAGATATCCGCAGTACTTTGCAGCGTATAATGAACTGAAGGTGATTAATTCATTTATCGTGTCATCTAGCAATAATTAGGTGTAACGGTACGGGTTGCATAAATGATTAGATAAACAGAATAATGCGACACAAGAACACATACTACCATAGAATCTGTGTGTAGTCAATTTTCCTCAACTTTTGACCCTTTCATCTACAGATTCTGTGTTTTTATATGAGAATAAGTTTGTACAAGCTTATGAGAATATAAAAACACAAATAGACAAAATGATAATCAATCTAACTTGAAGAAATTAAAAGCACCAGAAAAAAAGTATCACATATCACACAATATAAATTTACAAAACTCGATTAGCAATTCTGAAATGAATTTTATTGTATCTCTTTGGTGTCCTTTCGTTTTACACCGGAATCCTCCTTCAATACTGCTTGGATAGTCAGCCTTGCCAAGAGACTTATCCATATAATAAGCCATTACATGTTCTTTAACCTGATATTTGTATCCCCTAATTGCCTTAATTTAACAAATATTTGTATATAAACTACTTGCATTTCCTTTCTTCAATCTATATGGGATTAAATGTGGAAATGTTTTTTATCAGAAAGAACATGATATTTCTATTGGCCCACGTACTGTTTGATCTTCCAAGACTACTCAAGATTAGCCATAGTTTACAAAGACATGAAAGCAAGGACATTTTAGTTGCTCACATATGAAACTGAGAAAATGGATTTTGGGATGGCCAGAGGCCTTCAAGAGAATGAAATCGAGACGAGTACAGACCACATTTGGGCAACTAAGCACCTTGGTGCCTTTTTTGTCATTGCAGGCATTACCTTGATGTAATGTTTGCGATAACCCTTATTTTTTCGTAACATTCACAGCTATTAATATATGTCGTGTTCATTGAAATCTTTTTTATTTATAATTCCAGGTGTTTTAAAGTATCCTGCCAGAATATATTGTAGCTTATAATTTGATTTTTTTCAAAAAATCTTAAACAAGGGGTTTCTTTATCTTGCAATTTGAGCGGGAACAAAGGACAATTTTCAAATGCATTAAACAAGGGAATAAAGAACCATTTATTGCGTTTAGTAGAAGGACATTATAAAACGTGAACTCAACACTGTCAACTGCACAAAATTTTATAAATCATAGTCCGGGTTGGGCAAATGACATGTTGTTAACGAGTGCCACGAGGGAACAAGGTACCCTCGTAACATTCACAACTATTAATATATGCTGTGTTCATTGAAATATTATTTTTTCATAACATTTTATTTATAATTACATGTGTTTTAAAGTCCTACCAGAATATATTGTAAGCATACTATTTTGATTTTTTCGGAGAATCTTAAACAGTGGTTTCTTTATCTTGCAATTTGAGCGGGGACAAAGGACAATTTGCAGATGCATTAACAGGGGATAAAGAACCATTTCTTGCGTTTAGTAGAAGGTCTTTTGTAAAACGAGAAGTCGACACCGTCAACCTGCAACAACATTTTTTGATCATGTCGGGTTGCAAATGAACATGTGGTAACGAGTGCCGCAAGGGAACAATGTGTGACTGCTTTGTCAAGTTTTGTTTTAGACGTACTGATGTTACTAAGCACGTGTAAAATGAAATCAGTTATTGATATCGTTCAATTGGCATATGTTATCAGTATTAAGGTATATGTTGCTCTGTAGTTCGTAATAGTTACTCCAACTGGAATTGTATATTCCCTTTCATTTTGTCGACTTCAATATCGGTAACACATCAACAATTCATAGAATCATTATGCAATAAACACTTAGATACAACCTGGTGTTCTCGCACAGGGTCCAGAATTCCTTGTCGTTCATCGAATACATATACATCAATTAATGTGAGAAATAAAATTGTCTCATCAAAGAATGATGAGGTGAGAAACAAAATTGTTCATAAAAAAACGTTGTATGGTTCATTAAAAATAACAAAAAAAAAAAAATGGAAGTTTTACGTTCATCAATAAAAAATGTTCATCTAGTTTTTTTATGTTCTTCAATACAAAATGTTCAACAATATACTGTCAGAATTTACGTTCATCAATAAAAAATGGTCCATCAAGATTTTTCTATGTTCTTCAATACAAAATGTCAACAATATACTTCAATTTTTAATCATATAAAAATTTTAATCCAATAACTCCCTCTGTCCAACTTACTTGTCCACTGACAAAAAAACACAGTTTAAAAAAAACATTTATTACCGTTTTTTTTCTTACTTTTTGGCAGAATGACAGTTTTACCTTTTAGCAAATTAATTAAAGTGCCTTTAAATCTTGTAATAATAATTTTAAACAAATGTAATATTATTAGAAGGAGGTTATATTAGAAACCCTCCATTTCTTGGATACTGGGGGACCAATCCCACCCATTCATCCAAAAAGATATAAGGGCTGAGATTAAAATCCACTTATTAACCAAAAAGAAAAAGAAAAATAATAAAAAAAGCGGAGGGGTATGTTGGTCATTTACTCTCCACAACCCCCACACCTCAATCATCACACTCGTCTTTTTTATATCTATCTATCTCTCTCTCACCTAACACCATTAAAAACACATACAAACACATAGTTTTACGAATTCAGATCTGTTTCGACATCTTTGAGCGATTATCTCTTCTTCAGTTCATTAAAATCAGGTAAAGTTCATCCGATCTGTTTTTGTTTTTTATTTTTTAGCTTATTTGATGTGAATAAACTTATAATTCAGCTTATCCTATTTTAGCTTATTTGACGAATTATGTGAATTTATCGTGTTGAATGATAAGCTAACTTATTAGGTGATTGATGTGAATAAGCTTAAGAATTATAAACATCTAAATTTATTATGTTGAATTATAAGCTAACTTATTAGCTTATTTATTAAGAATATCATGTTTTATGGCTTAATCACGCTGGAAGATATATAGTATGAATATGTTTAGTGAAAAATCATATTATAACTTGCCTGAAAACAAAATGTAAAAATTATGACTGAATCACATATGATATAAGCCTAGGTTTTAAGCAATTTATACTATATCATATATTATAAACGTTGCTTTGACAAATAAAATACAAGCAGTTTGTGATGTTCCTGGTGAGTAAAAAAAAAGTTAGTTTGTGTGTATAATATCATAAATGATAACCTCTTGAAAGTCAACTTTAACACTATAATATATCATATATGATAATGTGCTTGAAACTAAAATACAAGTAACTCTGACTTCTCGTGAGTAATTAAAAGTTAGTTGTGTTCCTAATATCAAATATAGTAATCTACTGAGAAGTTAACTTCTTTAACATTATAATATATCATATATGATAATGTGCTGAAAGTTAATCAAATCTTTATATTTGTGTAGAGAAGGTTTTTCAAAGACATCTTAAACCACCGCAAGCCTCAAAGGCCCAAGAAGTTCAATGAAGAAGCTCATGAATTTTCATTTCACGGTCAAAATTTATTCTTCGTTTTCTCTTGTAATCTCCGTATGGAGTTTTGACGTCTACAAACGATTATTGTAAACGATTGGAAACTGGTACAATGTCTTGCACTAATGGTTAACTTTCTTGTTCTATGTCCCAATGTTAAAAGTGAAATGAAAATGGTGAAACACTTGTGGATGTGATTTTTTATATTTGTATGTTTTGTTAAAGTTTTATTGCACCTTTATAATCACTTCAAATAAAAAAGCATTAGAACAGGAATACATGTTATCATTGTTTAAACATCAAGTATGATAGTTGATAAATCAGTGATGATCTGTAAATCATATGTATTTACGAAAGAAATCACATATGATACTTTGTTACCAAATTGTAAAATACAAATATCACATATGATCATTCAAATGTAAAAGAAACTGATGTAAAATCATATATGATTTCCTAGAATATCACATATAATATATAATAGAATCACATTCATGTAAGATCAAAAACAACAAAATTCAAGTAAAAAGAAATATTACACTTGTTCATATAACAATCAAACATAAAAGAGTACTTTTTTAAACAACAATTTCTTCTTGAACAACTACTTAATGTTGAATCATGACTTGTTCTTGATCTTCAAACCTCTTAGGGCAGCTCTTGTTGTTGTGATCAACACTTCCACATAATGAACAAGCATTCATGTTCTTCAATTCTGAAAATATAAAATGAATATAAAAGAATAAATAAAGTGTTTTTTGGAGAAATGAAATATCATATATGATAATCACATGCCATATACATATGACAAAGCAATATCATATATGATATACGTATGAAAAGTATCATATATGATATATCAAACTCGTTAACCAAAAGCCACTTAAAACTGCTTATTGTTAACTCATAAGCTAAATACATCTTAATTTAGCGTATATCAACAAATTAATCTAATAGAGCTTATTTAGAACATAAAAAATAGCTAAAAATAAAGCTTATTAACACAAGCAACATAAATAAGCTAATAAGATAGCTTATAATTTATCAAAATAAGCTAGCTTATAATTCAGCAACATAAATTCAAATGATGATAATACATAAACTGATTCACATAAAGGACATAAATAAATTAGCTTATCAATAATAACAAATAATTAAGATATTCGATCAAAATAAGCTAAATAATAAGCTTATAAATTCGGATGATGATAAGTTAATAAGCTTATTCACATCAAATAAGCTAAAATTATGAATCTAACATGATATTAATCAACTGAAGAAGGAGATAATCAATCGAAGATCGATCGCTTAGATGTTCGTAATGCTCATATTGATACTCGTGATGATTAGATGTTAGGATTAGATCTAATAAATTTGTTCCTGATGATTGATCTGTTGTTGGTAGAGAGAGAAAAAAACACGCTTTGTGTGTGTGTGTGTTGAATGAGTGTTTGTTAAAGAAAACCATATTTATATAGTGGACTGAAATGACCAAGATACCCCTGCAGTGTAAATTAAGGATTTAATCTCCTTCGTCAGATGATATGGAGATGGAGGGTATGGATGAGTCCCCCGATATCCAAGCTAAGTTTGATATCCAAATGAACTTAAATCTTTTTACAGAGTACAAATGCATAACCCTAAAAACCTAATGGACCCTAAACCCACGAACGGGCTTGAGCTTATTTATCTATTGGCTAATACTCCCCTGCAGTCCGAGTGGCGAAATCACGAAAGCTCGAGGCTAGAAAAGAAAACACGAAACATTAAAGCTAATTAAAAACTAATATGCAACAAAGAGTCTTCATATGGGACAAGTAGCAACAGAAGCGTCACACACGAACACAATTAGTTGTTGAAGAAATCCGCCAACATGCCGAGACAAATCTTCAAACGAACTGATAAAACCTAGATAACCCAAAATATCTTTTTTTCATACGGGATAACCCAAAGTATCCATTTATTTTCGAATAACCCAAAGTGTCCATTTTTTTCATATATAACAAAAATGAAATCTATGGATGCATATATATATATATATTAGTTACAAAACCCGCCCGATGGGCGGGTATGACTTGTGATTATTATTTTTATATTTTTCTTTTGTTT
>BQNB010042819.1:16593-43907 GCA_026074375.1 Tanacetum coccineum | reverse complement strand
GGATGTATCTGACAGTTTTGTTGAGACAAACTTGTATTTACTTTAGAAATTTGATGACGAACTTTAGAGTTTCATCTTTTGATCTTAAAAACTTAACCCAAGTAAATCTTGAATAATCATCTATGATGACCAAAATGTATATCTTCCCATTAATACTCCGCACTCTCATTGGTCCACGCAATTCCATATGAAGGGTATGTAGGACTTCCACAATGGTGTTCTCAGATTTGGGTTTGTGGGTATACTTCTTGCTCTTTCCTAGTTGACAAGTAGAGTAAAGATGATCTTTCTCAAACTTCAACCTTGGTAAGCCTCTTACCAGATCTTTTCGTGCAAGATCATTGATGGTACCAAAGTTCAAATGGTTTAATCGACGATGCCACAACCTTGATTTGTTCCTAGAGGCTTTGGACAATAAGCAGATTGGAGAGGACTTTATCATGTCTTCAACAAAGATAGTATACAGATTTGAGTCATGAGAACCTTTAAGTAACTCCACACCATCTCTATGCAAAGAAAGAAATTTTTCTTAAAAGCTTAAATTAACTTCTTTTAAATGTTAGGTAGTATATAAATAAACTGTGACAATTATTGAAATTTTAGGTAATATTTAAAATAACCTTATTTTATATAAGGAAAAATAATTAATATTTTTGTATATATATTATTAGCCGAATTAAATGCATTTAAGTATTTATACTTTACAATTAATATGAAATAAATATGAATAATTACAAATAAATTATGCAAGTTTTAATATCTGATTTATTCACTCTTGGAAGCCCAAAAGTTCGGCCTAACCCCCATTATAACTCTTTTATACATTTTATTTTGTTTAAATCCCTAAAACATAATTTCTGAAACCCTAAAAAAAAAATCAAAGTGGAGGCACCAAAGAATTTTCCAAGGCAAGCACGATTTTTCTAAGGTGATTTGAAGGTCAAGGATTGTGGGAAAAATAGTGGGAAGATTTTATAAGGCTTTGTTCGATTTTGGTATTGGTTTGGGTCTCAAAATATGCATACCGAATTCTATAAATTCAAAAAAAGTTACAGGATCATCAAAGGTATTTTTATAATCACTTTTCATCATATTAATTTGATTATGATGGGAAAAAATTGTACATGCATTTTATATTGCTCAATAATAATTAAAAATATTAGTATACCATAATTTTTAGTTATTATGATAATCGGCTCTTTTTAAACTAGTTGTAAATTGATTTTTATATTTTTTACTAAGGTTTTTTTATATAATATATGTCTCAGATCAATTGTTGGAAATTAAAATGGATAAAAAAAGATTCTTATAATAGTTATTTTGGGATTTAACTTGGTTTGCCAATTTCGAATAAAAGGAAAAAGGAAAGAAATAAAATTAGGGTTAGGGTTTTAATAATTTTTCCAGGTTCTCTTAATGCTAATGATTGTATAAAAATTGGGAAATGTTTGGGGAAAAATTTAATTAGGGTTTTAGTGATTTATTTGTTAGCCGATTGTGATTTTAAAAGTATAAGGACTTGTTTTGTAATTTTTGAAACTATGGGGTCTGTTTTAAACATGTTATTATACTTATTATATTCTGTATAAAATAAGTTGGGGGTATAAAAAAATGTATATTGATTATTATTTTGGATAAAACTGGTTACTTCGCATATAATAAGTATTAGAGATTAAGTAATTAAAAATAGAGGGACTGAAATTGTAAATTTGAAAGTATATGGTTTTGTTAGTATTTAATGTCTAAAGTATGATTTTGTCATAATTGCATCTATAAGGGCTTGTTATGTAATTATGGGTAATGTAATGATATTGCTTTAAATAATTAATTATAACAAAAGGGCTAAATATGTAATTGTTAATATATTAAGGGTTGATTGGTATTAAATAACGAAAATGGAAGGGATAATCTGAATAAATATTGAGAAACTTTTGATATTTACCTTTAAACTTGAAAACATTGTTGGATTTGATATTAACCCTAAAATATTGGAAAAGCTGTCATATATTAACCCTAAACTTGTTAGGTTGGCATATTAAGTCCCTAAATATTTACAAATACTTATAGAATCTGTTATTTTGTTCCATTTTGAACTGCTATGCTACCTTTGATATTTGAACCTTTGGCATGGACACCTTTACTATGATCCCTTTGGATATGACTTTGATATGACTTTGCTTTGAACCCTTCAGTTGAGACCAATAAGCCACTATTGTGTTTCCTAGCCATGAAGGTAACATGGCCGTGTCATTGATGCACCTTTGGCAATGAGCATGTGTGGTGAGTGTATTTCTCACGCCATCCCCATTTGATATTATATGTGCACTATGAAGAATTATTTATTTCGTTTAAGGGGGCGTTTGGATGTATCTAGTTTTGTTTTGTATTCGGTTGGATTATGACCTTATGATATTTGGGATATTTGGTGATGATGCTTTGGGTGGGCATTCCGTCTTTCACAATTTGGAAGTTAAGGACTCCATGGTTTCTTTTTGATTATGATTTTGTTTGGCTTGGTAATTGGACTTGATTTGATTTTCTGTTTCACATTTACCGTACATATGAATAGACTTCTAATTTGTCTACTTATTTTTTGTATTCCTCTTTGATATGTCTTGTGATTTCCTTTGTACCCTTGTATCGTATCTTTGATCTTTTGTTATCTTTTGCGTTCGGATTCATAATATATCTGTTCACTGGGCCTTTGTAAGCTCAGCGCACTTTCTTTTCCTGCGGCAGGTAATCTAAGCTAGGAGTTGGTGGTTGCGCTTTCGAGCTATGAGTGCTGAGTGTGGGACTTACATAGGATCTTAGTTTTTGATCTTGATTTATTACTTTTCACAAGACATTTGTTATTTCGTTTGGTTTATGTCCTTTCTTTGAGAAACTTATGTACCTTAAGTCATGTTGACTTATTTCCTTTGGTTTATTTATTTAAGGACTTCAGCTGTTTTTGCTTGTGTTATGATTATGTATGCCTTTTTATGTCCACACCTATTTAGTATATTCTACCCTTTGGGTCGGGGGCGTTACATATTTATGGTATCGTGCCAGTGTTAATCATGTACGTGGTCTTTGATTAGAGCTTAGGCTTATGACTTGTGAGGATTGGGTAGAATTGGTTCCTTCTGCGGAATCTATTCGAAACCTATCTTATTTTCGTTTGCTAATCGTTTTCTCGATCGTTCAGATGGTGACTACCCGTAGAAACTCGGATGATGATGTCCCTAACTTCGAGGCCATGAGTAATGCTGCTATGGCCAATGCTCTCCCTAACCTTAGGCTGCTTTGTCGAACTCAGATCCACCAATGGACATCAGGAATTGGTGCTGGAACTTCAGGTGGTTGTGGTGGTGATGCTGCACCCAGGGATTTCATGTTTGGAACGAGAAGGTTTACTACGTTAAACCGTTGCGTTTCGTCTTTTGCCTCCTGCGAGGCAGCAGAAGACGTGAGATCTACTCGCATATGGAGAAGTTATTTCAGTTTTGGGTTGTCCCTCAGACAACTTCAGACTTGTCTTGCTGCGTTTAAACTAGAGGGTGATGCACTGAGTTGGTGGAAAGCTCATTTACGTACTCAGGTTGGAGGCGATGCTTTTGCGATACTTGTATTGGATTGCTTTTGTGTAGTTCTTTCTTACACAGGTATTTTCCGGGCATCTGAAAACAACGCCCCCCCTTTTATTGGGTGAGTATGGGTCGAATATGTAGCCTGGATCGAGAGAATTCTGGGGAGTACATGGAGAGGTTTACTAGATTGGCTAGTTTTGTTGGAGCTACTGCCTGGAGATGCCCAGAGGCAAGCTAGACATTTCAAGTGGGGGCTAAAGAAGTGGGTTTTGGACCGGATCGTTAAATAAGGGATTATACGAATGTTGCGCGTTGCGGCTACTGCCCGTAACTTGAGTTATTACCATGGGGAGATGTGGAAATTCGAATAAGCGGGGATAGAGATGGTAATCTGGATTCAGAACAGGGGACGGGCCAACAGGAGAACAAGGTCGTTATGAACCAGGGTTCAGCATTGAGTATAGGGGTCGTCAGGACCAGGTGTTGCGCATCGGGGTCGTCAGGATCGGGGTTATGATTCGAAACAACAGGATTTTCGGGGTCAGGATCAGAGGTTTCCTAGTAGGAATGGGAATGACCGCCAGGGTCAGGGTAACTACAACCAGCGCCAGCACAGGGGTCAGTCAACTCGGGTCTACTGAGACTTTGCCTCCTCCACCTCTTTGTACTACCTGTGGAAAGCCTCATCCAGGTGTTTGTTATAAGGCTACTGGGGGATGTTTTACTTGCGGGTCTACTCAGCATAAAGTGAAGGATTGTCCCCAGGGGAAGCAGAGGCAGAGTATGCCAGCAGATTTTGCTAGATTACCTCCTACTACAGGACGGGTTTATGCTACGACTCGTGATCAGGCGGCCAAGACTTCAGGTACTATTACCGGTATTCTCTACATTGATGATCGTACTGTCTTCGTTTTATTTGATACTGGAGCTACACATTCTATTATATCTACCGCTTTTGCTAAGAAACTTAATATGACTCCTACACCATTAATCGAACGTATAATCATTTCAACCCCAATGAAGAACCATATACTTATTGACCATGAATATGTTAACTGCCCTCTACGTTTTGATGATCGTATTCGTTCTGCGAATTTACTTCCTATCCATATGTTCGACTTTGATGTGATTCTTGGCATGGATTGGTTGGCTTCTCATCGAGCTACCATTGACTGCTATGCTAGGACTGTGATCTTTGGTAACGTTCGCCAACCTGAATTTGTTTATCATGGTTCCTCACCGCTTAAGTCCCCGTAATCTCATCTCTGTTATGAAGGCACGTACTTGAGTTCTCATGGGTGCCTAAGGTCTTTCTGGCTTTGTCATGGACGCACTCTTTGGCGAGTCTAATTTTGAATATCTTTCTGTTGTTCGTGAATTCGCCTGATGTTTTTCCGGATGGAACTTCTGGACTTCCTCCGGCTAGGAGAGATTGAATTTGGATTGAGTTAATTGCTCGGTGCGTGAACTATCTCAAAGGCTCCGTATCGTATGGCACCTGTTGAATTGAAGGAGTTATAATGGAGCAGTTAAGGAGATGTTGGAGAAATGGTTTTATTAGGACCGCAGTGTTTCACCGTGGGGTGCACGGTCTTATTTGTTAAGAGGAAGGATGGGAGGGCATGCGCTTGTGTATTGATTTACCGCAAACTCAAACCGTATTAGATTCGTAAACGCTATAACTTTCGCTAATTGTCGATTTGTTTGACTCAACTGCAAGGGGCAATTATTTTTCTAAGATTGATCTGCGATTCTGGTTATCACCAGCTTGTGTGAGAGAGCAAGATATTTCTAAGACTGCTTTTGTACGACGGGATGGCCATACGAGTTTTGGTTTGCCTTTCGGTCTGACTAATGCTCTGCCGTGTTTTTATGGATTTGATAAACGTATTTTCACGAGTACCTTGATAAGTTCGTTATTGTTTTCATCGAGATATCCTCGTTTCCTCCATGTCGGATGAAGAGCATGTGCACATTAGGATGGTGTTGGAGATTCTTAGACAGAAGAGTTGTATGGCGAAGTTTTTGAAGTGCAAGTTTGGTTAAGCAAGTCGCTTTCCTGGTCATATGGTATCGCAGACAAAGGCATCATTATGGATCCATCAAAAGGTTGAAGCTAATCACCAAATGGCGAGACCTACTACGGATGACGGGAAGGTGAGAAGTTTTCTGGGGCTTGCTGGCTATTACCGACGTTTTGTTGAGGGTTTCTCCCGATTAGCTTTACCTCTTACCCAGCTGATGAGAAAGGGTGAGAAGTTTGTGTGGACGGATGAGCGTCAGGAGAGTTTTGAGGAATTGAAACGGAGATTGGTGTCTGCTCCGATATTGACTCTTCCATCAGGTTCCGGTGGTTTTCAGATATACAGTGATGCATCGAAGAAAGGTTTGGGTTGTGTTTTGATGCAACATGGGAAGGTGATCGCCTACGCTTCAAGGCAGCTGAAGCCTTATGAAGTAAATTATCCAACCCATGATCTTGAGTTAGCTGCCGTGGTTTTTGCATTGAAGATCTGGAGACACTATCTGTATGGTGAAGCTTGTGATATATTTACAGATCATAAGAGTCTCAAATATATTTTTACTCAGCGAGAACTTAACATGAGACAGAGAAGATGGTTGGAACTTCTGAAAGATTATGACACTAACATCCAGTACCATCCGGGCAAGGCTAATGTGGTTGCCGACGCACTTAGTCGAAAATCTGGGATGATAGCTTGTTTTGATTCCATAATCCTTCATGATTTAGAGCGTTTGGATGTTGAGCTATGTGTACGAGGTTCTGGTGGCTATTGGGCGAGTATGAGGATAGAGTCTAACCTCATGCTACAGATCAAAGAAGCTCAAAGGGACGACGGTGAGTTGTGGGCTATTGTGCAGAATGTTGAAGACGGTAAACATACTGAGTTCAGTGTTGATGATGACGGTGTTGTGTGGTTTGAAGATAGGCTATGTGTTCCTAATGATCAGGCACTTCGCGAGAAGGTTATGACGGAAGCTCATAGTTCTCCATTTACTATTCATCCAAGTTTAACCAAAATGTACAGAGATTTGAAACAATACTTTTGGTGGAACGGCATGAAGCAAGATGTGGCTACGTTTGTATCCAAATGTATGACTTGTCAGCAGGTCAAAATTGAACATCAGAGGGCTAGTGGTTTGTTACAGCCGTTGGAGATTCCTATGTGGAAATGGGATGAGATTTCCATGGATTTCGTTACTGGTTTGCCTACTACTCAGAAAAGACATGATGCGATTTGGGTGGTTGTTGATCGGCTAACCAAGTCTGCTCATTTCTTACCCATTCGGAAGAACTATGGTATTAGTAAGTTGGCAGAGATTTTTCGACAGGAAATCGTTAGACTGCATGGTACTCCGACTTCTATTGTGTCCGACAGAGATCCAAAGTTTACGTCTCGTTTTTGGAAAGGATTACAGAAAGCTTGGGGAACTCGTCTTAAGTTCAGTACAGCATTTCATCCTCAAACCGATGGTCAGTCAGAGAGGACCATTCAGACTTTGGAAGATATGTTGAGGGCTTGTGCTTTGGAATGGACAGGTAGTTGGGATGAATATTTGTGCTTGGTGGAGTTTGCCTACAATAATAGTTGGCATGCTAGCATCAAGGCAGCACCTTTCGAGCTTTTGTATGGTAGAAAATGTCGAGCACCTATTTGCTGGGATGAAGTAGGTGAGCGTTTGATTGAAGGTCCGGAGCTTATCGAGATTACTAATGAGAAAGTGGCTGTTGCTAAAGAGAAATTGAAAGAGGCTAGATCGCGACAGAAGAGTTATGCTGATAAGCATCGACGTGACTTAGAGTTTCAAGTTGGAGATCGTGTATTTCTGAAGGTTTCGCCATTCAGAGGAGTTAAACGTTTTGGGATCAAGGGCAAGCTCAGTCCTCGATTCATTGGTCCGTTGTTTGAGAATTTGTAACGTATTCGTAGAAGTTTTTGTATCGACTGGCGCTCCTCCGAAGTTTATGTCGCGCACGTTCACGATTTCTTTCATGTATCTCTTTTGAGGAGCTACCATTAATTCATCCTTGTTGATTCGCAGTCTTATCCTTTTGATCAGATTCAGCCAGATATGTCTTTGTCCGAGGAACCTGAATCCATTCTAGATCGTCAAGAGAGAGTCATGAGAAACAAAGTCATTCCTTTTGTGAAGATTCTTTGGAAGAATCACCCAGAGCGTGAGGCTACCTGGGAGACCGAAGAGTCTATGCGAACTAGTTATCCTCATTTCTTTGTCTAGTTCGGTATGTTTTCGTCTCGTTCTCATTTCGTTTTCATTCCGGTTCATTTCAATTTTCGAGGAAGAAATTTTTTTTAGAGGGGAAGAAGTTGTAAAACCTAAAATCTCAACAAGTGTAAAATTACCAAAATACCCCTAATGCAAGAAAATTACATAAAAGCATGCATAAATTTCATTTTAATTCTAGAAATTATAAAAATAAAACATATGACAATTATAAAATTTATGTAAGATTAAGATACCTTATATTATACAAGAAAAATAAATAATATTTATGTATATATATATTAGCCGAAAATATTAATATTTATTTATGTATACTTTACAAATTAAATATAAAATAAATATGGATAATTACAAAATAATTATGCAAGTTTTATAATCTGATTTAGCCTATTTTAAAAGCCCAAAAATTCGGCCTAAATACCCTATTTCATTTCTTATACATTTTATTTTGTTAAATCCTAAAACAAATATACACCGAAACCCTAAAAATCAAAAGAGGCGGCACAAAATTTTTCAAGGGAAAGGAAGATTTTTCTAAGGTGTTTTGGAGGACAAGGAAGGTGGGAAAAATAGTGGGAAGATTGTTTAAGGCTTGGTTCGATCGTGGAAATTTATTTGGTTCGAAAAACCAATTCGTGTGTCAATAATTCGAAAAATCACCAAGGATCATCAAGGGTATTTTTGTATCTCATTTTTCATCATATTAATTCGTTCTATGCTTAAGAAAAATTATCATGCATGTTATTTTGGTCGAAATAATTAAAACATGTTCGAAACCCTAATTTTTAGCTAATTATGAAATCGGCATAAATAATAATTGTACATTTGATTTTATATTTTTATAAGGTTGTTTATATCATATATGACTCAGATAAATTGTTGGAAAAATTTAGGGGAGATTCAAAATAATTATTTGGGATTTTTCTTTGTTTGCCGATTTTCGAATAAAAGGAAAAACGGAAAGAAAAGGGTTAAAACAAATTAGGGTTAGGGTTTGGTTAATTTTTCCAGGTACATTAAATGCTAATGATTGGGTAATAATTGTGTTGGTGATTGGGAAAAATCAAATTAGGGTTTTGTGGATTTAATTGATTAGCCGATTTGGTATTTAAAGTATAAGGGGGTGATTTGTAATTTCTAAAACTATGAGGTCTATTTTAAACATGTTATTATATTTATTATAATATCTTATAGGGGAAATCTTTTGGGGGGTTATAAAATTACATATTGATTTATTTGGATTAAAATGGTTAATTACATATAATAAGTAATAAGATAATTAATTAATTAAAATAGAGGGACTGAAATTGAAAATCTGAAAAGTGAAGGTTTTGGTTAGTATTTAATGTATAAAGTATGAACTTGTCATATTTTGAATCTAAATGGACTTGTTTTGTTAATTATGGATAATTAAGGATAACGTTTAAATAAATAATAAACAAAGAAGGGGCAAAATATGTAAATTGTGTAAATTAAGGGTTTGAATGTAATACAAAAAATCGGAAGTAAATCTGAATAAAATGTTAAACTTTAGATATTTACGACTTGAAACCTTGAAATATGTTGAGTTTTTGTATATTAAACCCAAAAAAATGAAAGTTTCATATTTAACCCTAAAACTTGTAAATGTTGCATGTTAAGTCCCTAGAACAATTTCAGAGATACTTAATAGAAGCTCAAATGATGAATATTACAAAAAATGAAAGTTACTTAATTTTGAAAGTTTACTTAAAAATGAAAGTTTACTAAAAATGGAAAGTTACTAAAAATGGAAAGTTACTAAAAATAGAAAGTATAACTTAAATGAATGGTTTGTAATTCGAATTCATCATTTCTTTAGGTTCGGTCAAGAGGGAGTGATTTTGATTTCCTGTGGTGTTTTCTTTGATTATTGCTTTGCTTCGGAATAAGGTACAGATATTCTATCTTTCACTCACGATACATATTATTTGATCAGTAATTGCCTCTTTGGTCATTTGTACGCTTTGTTGGCTCTTTCGTTGCATTTCTTATCGGTACAGATATTCTGACCTTATCGTTAAGGTTTCTCATGACATATTCCTCTCTATCTTTGATTACTTATGTGATTTGCTACATTTGCTCTGAGCCTTTTATCTTGGTTCTCTTATATGATCTGTTACTATGTCAAATTTTGAACCCTGCTATGCTACTTTGATATTTTGAACCTTTGCATTGAACCTTTTACATATGATTCATTTTAAATGACTTTGATATGACTTTGCTTTGAACCCTTCAGTTTTGAACCCAAGCCACTATTTGTTCCTAGCCATGGAAGGGTACATGGACGTGTCCATTGGATGCACCTTATGTCCATGACTCATGTTGAGTGACTGTGATTTCTCATGCCGTCCCCATTTGATATAATAATTGCACTATGAAGATTATTATTTACATTAAGGGCGTATGGATGTCATCCAGAATTGTTTGTATCTATGGTCATTATGACATTATGAATATATGTAACATTTTGGTGACTGACTGTTTGGGGTGCCTTTTCCACGCTTTTCACATTTGTTACAGCTTCGCTACTCTATGGTTCCTATGTCATATATTTGTTATGTAAATCATTGTACAATTGACATGTGCATTCGCTTTTCTGATTCATCTACCTTACACTATGAATTGACTTTTGATTTGTCTTACACTATATTTGTATTCCTTTATGATCATTTCTTGTTGATATCCTTTATACCTTATATCGTATCCCTTTTGATTTTCCGTGTATATCTATTGCGTTCAGAATCTAAAAATACTTTCACCTAACAGCTTATGTAAGCTCCGACACGCACTTTCTTTTCCGTACGCTGCAGGTAGTCTAAGCCTAAGCTGTAGGTTGCTTTTAGACTTATGAGTGCCTGAGATGGTGGACTTACCCTAGAATCTTAGTTTGACATAAAGAAAAAATTATTTGAATTGTTGTCATTTTCAAGACATTCGATTATATACATCCTGTTTATTTCTTTTGGATGTGCGTTTTGTCCTGTATGAGAAACTTATGTTACCTTAAGTCATGTTGACTTATTTCTTTGGTTAATTTATTTAAGACTTCGTTCGCTTCCCGCTTGATACGATTGGGGAGATTCCCACAATATTCCCGGGGGGCGTTTATGCTTGTGTTATGATTATGTATGCCTTTGATGTCACACCATATTTTGTAATACTATCTCTCACCTTTTGGGTCGAGAAGGCGTTACGAGAAAGAGATGGGTATTTAAGGCCAGGTTTAACATCATGACACGTGGTCTTATGACCTTAGAGCTTAGGCTATGACCGTGAGTATTATGTAAGAGCTCTATAATGTTCCTTCTCGTAACTCTCATACCGGTAACCTCATATCTTGTTTTGCAGTACTTGCACTATCGATTTTCTCGAATCGTCTCATGATGGTGACTACCCGTAGAATGCGGATGACGATGTTCCTAACTTCGAGGCCTATTCTTTACTGCTGCTATTCCCCAATTGACGAACCATCGCTTATTGCCATGACAATATGTTAACTCTCGCCTCTCTAAAACGTTTTTGCGAATGTCGTATTCGTCCTGCGAATTTACTTCCGTATCCATCAATGGTTTGACTTGATGGATCTTGGTATGGATAGGGTTTGCTTCAGTCATCAGCTACATTGACTGCTATTCCTAGGACTAGGACTGTGATCTTTTGTAACGAACGCCAACCTGACAATCTGTTTATCCTGGTTTCTCACCGCTTACTGTCCGATAAGTCTGCACTCTCGGCTATGAATATGCACGTAAAAACCAGATCTTGATTACTCATGGGTGCCAGAGGTTTTCCTGACTTCTGTTATGACACATCTTTGGAGAGCCTAAATATTGAAAATACTTTCTGTTGTTCGTGAATTCGCTGATGTTTTTCCCGATGAACTTCCTGGACTTCCTCTGGCTACGAGAGATATAATTTCTACATTGATTTATTTCCCGGTGCTAACCTATCTCAAAGCTCCTATCGTATGGCACCTGTTGAATTGAAGGAGTTAAAGGAAGCATTACAGGAGATGTTAGGAGAAATGGCTTTATTAACCCAGTGTTTCACCTGGGTGCACCGATCTTATTTGTTAAGAAGAGAAGATAGGCCGCATCGCTTGTGTATTGATTACCCGAACTCACCGTATTAAACGATTCGTAACCGCTATCCTCTTTCGCGAATCGACGATTTGTTCACTGACCAACTGCAAGGCCAAATATTATCTAAGATAATCTGCGATCGGTTTATCACCACTTCGTGTGAGAGATCAAGAGAATGTTCTAAGACTGCTTTTGTAACGCGTTTATGGTCACTACGAGTTCTTGGTTATGGCCCATCGGTCTGACTAATGCTCCTGCCTTACTAAGGATTTGATGAAGCCGGTATTTCCACGATATCTCTTGACAAGTTCGTTATAGTATTTCCATCGACGACATCCTCGTTACAACCAAGACTTAAGAATGACAACATGAGCGTCATCTACTGATTGTGTTGGAGATTCACAGACATAGACGACAAGTATAGTATGCGACCAGATTTCAAATGCGAGTTCTGGTTACAACACGTCGCTTTCCTTGGTCATATTGTCACTGCCGACAGGCATCATTAAGGATCATCACAATGGGTTGAGTCTATCACCAAAATGGCCGAGACCTACTACGGTGACAGCAGGTGAAACTTTTCTGGCTTGCTAGGCTATTACCGACGTTCTTATGTTGAGGGTTTCTTATTACCTCCCGATTATATTTACCTCTTACCCCACTGATGAGAAAGTGTGTGAGAACAGTTCTTTGTATGGACGGATTACGCATCAGGTCAGAGTTTGAGAAATTTGAAACGGAGATTGTGTCTAGCTTCCGATATTGACTGTCTTTTCCTCAGGTTTCTGGTGGTTTTCAAGAATACATGATGCATCGAAGATAGTGGTTTGGGTGTGTTTATGATGCAACATGGGTATGGTGTCTCGTTCTACTCCTAACCGCTCAAGCAGCTGCAAGTCCTTATGAAGAAACTTATCCAACTCATGATCTTGAGTTATAGCTCAGCCGTGGTAGTTTGCCTTGACAGATCTGTAGACACAATCTGTATGGTGAAGCTTGTGATATATTTACAGATCATAAGAGTCTCAAATAATATTATTTTACTCAAGCGAGTAACTTAACATGATATATAGAGATATCAATGGTTGGCCACTTCTGAAAGATATACACTAACATCCAGTACATTTTCGGGCAAGGCTAATGTGGTGTTGCCCAACACACTTAGGTCAAAAAAAAAAAAAAAAGAAAATCGGGATGATAGCGTGTTTGATTCCACCATGATCCTTCATGATTTAGAGCGTTTGGATGTTGAGCTATGTGTACGAGGTTCTGGTGGCTATTGGGCGAGTATGAGGATAGAGTCTAACCTCATGCTACAGATCAAAGAAGCTCAAAGGGACGACGGTGAGTTGTGGGCTATTGTGCAGAATGTTGAAGACGGTAAACATACTGAGTTCAGTGTTGATGATGACGGTGTTGTATGGTTTGAAGATAGGCTATGTGTTCCTAATGATCAGGTACTTCGCGAGAAGGTTATGACGGAAGCTCATAGTTCTCCATTTACTATTCATCCAGGTTCAACCAAGATGTACAAAGATTTGAAACAGTACTTTTGGTGGAACGGCATGAAGCAAGATGTGGCTACGTTTGTATCCAAATGTATGACTTGTCAGCAGGTCAAAATTGAACATCAGAGGGCTAGTGGTTTGTTACAGCCGTTGGAGATTCCTATGTGGAAATGGGATGAGATTTCCATGGATTTCGTTACTGGTTTGCCTACTACTCAGAAAAGACATGATGCGATTTGGGTGGTTGTTGATCGGCTAACCAAGTCTGCTCATTTCTTACCCATTCGGAAGAACTATGGTATTAGTAAGTTGGCGGAGATTTTTCGACAGGAAATCGTTAGACTGCATGGTACTCCGACTTCTATTGTGTCCGACAGAGATCCGAAGTTTACGTCTCGTTTTTGGAAAGGATTACAGAAAGCTTGGGGAACTCGTCTTAAGTTCAGTACAACATTTCATCCTCAAACCGATGGTCAGTCAGAGAGGACCATTCAGACTTTGGAAGATATGTTGAGGGCTTGTGCTTTGGAATGGACAGGTAGTTGGGATGAATATTTGTGCTTGGTTGGAGTTTGCCCTACAATAGGCAGCACCTTTCGAGCTTTTGTATGGTAGAAAATGTCGAGCACCTATTTGCT
This sequence comes from Tanacetum coccineum, assembly GCA_026074375.1. NCBI lineage: Eukaryota > Viridiplantae > Streptophyta > Magnoliopsida > Asterales > Asteraceae > Tanacetum > Tanacetum coccineum. The sequence continues at coordinate 29,820 of BQNB010042819.1, read as the reverse complement.
GGGATGAAGTAGGTGAACGTTTGATTGAAGGTCCGGAGCTCATCGAGATTACTAATGAGAAAGTGGCTGTTGCTAGAGAAATTGAAAGAGGGCTAGATCGCGACATGAAGAGTTAATGCTGATAAGCATCGACGTGCCTTAGATTTCAAGTTGGAGATCGTGTATTCTAGTTCGCCATTCAGAGGAGTTAAACGTTTTGGGATCAAGGGCAAGCTCAGTCCTCGATTCATTGGTCCGTTTGAGATTTTGGAACGTATTGGAGAGGTTTCGTATCGTCTGGCTCTTCCTCCGCAGTTATCGCACGTTCACGATGTCTTTCATGTATCTCTTTTGAGGGGATACCATTATCATCCATTGCATGTCGCATCTTATCCTTTTGATCAGATTCAGCCTGATATGTCTTTGTCCGAGGAACCTGAATCCATTCTGGATCGGCAAGAGAGAGTCATGAGAAACAAAGTCATTCCTTTTGTGAAGATTCTTTGGAAGAATCACCCAGAGCGTGAGGCTACCTGGGAGACCGAAGAGTCTATGCGAGCTAGTTATCCTCATTTCTTTGTCTAGTTCGGTATGTTTTCGTTTCGTTCTCATTTGTTTTCATTCCGTTCATTTTCAATTTCGAGACAAATTTTTTTTAGAGGGGAAGAAGTTGTAAAACCTAAAAATCTCAACAAGTGTAAAATTACCAAAATACCCCTAATGCAAGAAAATTTCATAAAAGCTTAAATAAAATTCATTTAAAGGTTAGAAATTATAAAAATGCAACTTATGACAATTATGGAATTTATGTAAGATTTAAAATACCTTATGATATACAAGAAAAATAATTAATAATTGTATATATAAACTTTAGCCGAAATATGTATATTTAATTACTTATATAATACAAATTAAATAAAATAAAATATGGATAAATACAAAATAAATTAGGGAAAGTTAAAATCTGATTTTATCTCTTTTGAAAACCCAAAATCTCGGCAAAATATTCTTAGTATAATCCTTTATTATACATTTTTCATTTGTTAATTCCTTAAAACATAATTCCCGAAACCCTAATAAGAAAAACCAAAAACCCTAATAAAATCAAGAGGCGGCACATTCGAATTTTTCCAGGGCTTGGGCTATTTTTCTAGGGTGTTTTGAAGAGCAAGGAGTGTGGGAAAAATAGTGGGAAGTTTGTAGAAGGCTGGGTTCGATCTTGGTGTTTGATTTGGTTCGAAAATCCCAACCGGATCCTATAAATTCATAAAATATTCCAAGATCATCAAAGGTATTTTTTTATTAACTTAATTTTCATCATATTAAGTCGTATAATCATAAGAAAAATTATCATGCATGTTATTTTGATTTATAGAATCGAATCATATTTGAAACCCTAATTTTAAGGAAGTTTTGTAATCGGCATGGAAAAGGGTTGAATAATTTATTTTATATTTTTATAGGGTTCTATATATCATGTACATCTCAGATAAATTGTTGGAATAATTTTAGAAAGATTCGAAATAATTATTTGGGGATTTCCTATGTTTGCCGAATTCGAATTAAAGGAAAAAGGAAAGAAAACGACATTAGGGTTAGGGTTGTTCTAATTTTTCCAGGTTTATTAAGTTGCTAATGATTGTATAAAATTGTGTTGGAATTGGGAAAATTAAATTGGGTTTTGGGGTTGGGACTTAATTGTTTAGCGATTTGGATTAAAAGATATGAGGGGGGTGGTTTTGTAATTTCACAAAACTTTGCGGTGGTTTGTTTTGACATGTTATTATATTTGTTATAATCTGATAAACATAATGTGGGGGTATATAAAATGTCATTTTGATATTATTTTGGATTAAACATGGTTAATTTTGTATAAATGTAATAGAATGTAATTTAATTAAATTGGAGGGACTAAAAGTGTAAAAATTCTGAAAAATTATAAGGTTTGGTCATTTCTTAATTATAAAGTTTGAATTTGTCATATTTGGATATATAAGGGATTGTTTTGTAATTTTTGGATAATTAGAAGATATTGTTTAATTAATTAGTAAACTAAAAGGACTAAATGTGTAAATTTTGGTAAATTAAGGATTTGACTTGTAAATACATAAAATGGAAGGTATAATCTGAATAAAATGTGAAACTTTGATATTTACACTTTTAACCTTGATAATTGTTGATTTTGCATATTAAACCCTAAAATATGGAAAGCTGTCATATTTAACCCTAAACTTATAAGGTTGACATAATAAGTCCCTAAGCTATTTAAAATACTTAATAGAATCTCAAATGATGAATATTACTAATTATGGAAACCTACTAAAAATAGAAGTTACTAAAAATGGAAAGTTTCTAAAAATAGAAAGTTACTAAAAATGGAAAGTTTCTAAAAATAGAAAGTTACTAAAAATGGAAAGTTTCTAAAGATGGAAAGTTTCTAAAAATAGAAAGTATAACTTAAATGAATGGGTTGTAATTCGAATTCATCATTTCTTTAGGTTCGGTCAAGAGGGAGTGATTGTGATATTCCTGTGGTATTCTCTTTGATTTTGCTTTGCTTCGGAATAAGGTACAGATATTCTGACCTTATCGTTAAGGTTTCTCATGACATGTTTCTCTCTATCTTTGATTTCTCATTTGATTTGCTACATTTGCTCTGAGCCTTTTATTTTGGCTTTCTTATATGATCTGTTATTATGTTCCATTTGAACCCTGCTATGCAACCTTTGATATTTGAACCTTTGACATTGAACCTTTGCTATGATCCCTTTGATATTTGAACCTTTGATATTGAACTTTGCTATGATCCCTTTGAAATGAACTTTGATATGACTTTGCTTTGAACCCTTCAGTTTGAGAACCAAGCCACTATTTGTTTCCTAGCCATGAAGGTAACATGGCCGTGTCATTGATGCACCTTTGGCATGACTCATGTGTGAGTGAGTGATTTCTCACGCCGTCCCCCATTTGATATTATATGCGCATTATGAAGACTATTATTTGTTTAAGGGGCGTATGGATGCATCCTAGATTTGTTTTGTATTCGATGGATTATGACATTATGATATTTGGATTATTTGTGGTGGACATGATTGATTGGGCGCAATCCACGTCTTTCACACAGGATTTGGAGGCTCATGACTCCATGGTCATTTGATATGATTTGTTTGGGCTCTTGGTGATTGAACTTAACATAATGTTGATTTCTCTGATGCATCCACTTACTCTTACATATGATTTGATCTTATGATTTGTCTTACCTTATATTCGTATTCCTTTGATCATGTATCGTGAGATCCTTTGTACCTTGTATCATATCCTTTGATTGTCCGTTACCTTTTGCATTCGATTATATATATCTGTTCCTGGGCTTTGTTAAGCTGAGGACTTTTGAGAATAATAAGCTGAGTAAATAAGCACGAGTAGACAGCTTATTTAATAAGCTAGCACAAACCAATGATTAAGCTAAGAAAAACACGAAATCCATTAAGCTCAAACCATATTTATTACAAACTCTGAATAAGCTCTTGAAATAAGCTAGTACAATAGTAAACTACAACTACAACTAAAAATAAGCAAAACTAAATAAGCTAAACAAAAACTCTAATAAGCTAAAAAATAAGCAAAACTAAACTACAACTAAAAATTCCCACATTAGTAAAATAGAGGGGAGTGGGTGGTGTTTTATAGGGACCAAGGGGGTGGTTTTGTAAATTCGACCCAATCATTGGGTACTTATTCCACCAATCATTGCCCTTCAAATGTTGTCACACGGATTGCCAAGCTGCGTTATTTCTGATCCACCGCTAAAATGTTGACACGTGGCCTAGCTTGACTGCTTCATTCATATGCAGAATTTATACCCGTTTGATCATTTGTCGCAAATGAGAATACAACTTGCACAAAAGCAACATCACGTGGCCAATTTCAATTCGCCAAAAATATGCTAGTGGATACTCACGTGATGTTACTCCATTTAATTTTGAGACATGTGACATGACGTCACCCCTCCTATAACAACATATTAGATTTTTCATGTTGGGCCTAATAATGGGCTAGCAATGAATTAGGCTGGCCCGGCCCATAAAATGGGTTACGGGCTGGCCCAATAAGATCCAAGGGCACCGTTGGACTCGTAATCTCGCGCTCTTTCCAATGGCATGCTCGGGGGATTTTCACGACTTCATCTTTATTTTGAATAATAAGCACTCTTGATCGAGATGAAACCGAAAATACCCATTTTTGCATTGTTTTCAATCCGTTTTACCTGCAAGACATAAAAATACCAAACAAACATATGTGCAAGATAATTATCCATATTTTAGTATTTTTAGTCCAATTAATAGTGTTTTACGGGTTATAAATGATGTGTGTTTTAGCACACATCAAACACCCTCTATTTTTTTGGGATATGCCTCTTCTCATCGAGGGTATCGTTGCCTTGACCTACACACCAACAAAATAATTATTTCACATCATGTCACTTTTGATGAAACCGTGTTTCCCTATGGCTCCGTCATACCCAAATCCACTTCCGCTTACACCTTTTTAGACGATACCTTTGATCTACAACCCACTGTTCCAAATCATACCCTTACCACACCCACTATCAGACAAACTGACCCATTACCACACCAACAACATCCAACCGAACACGCCGCCCAACAGTCCCCTACCGCGGCCCAACCAATACCTGCTTCCCCATCTTCGGCCCAACTCCATTCCCCAGTCCAACAGCCATCCCCCGTGGCCCAACATACACCAGTCTAGCTTTAATTCTCACCTACGACTGTCCTGCACCAGACCATAACAGTTTCAGACCAACATATACCCGCTATAGTCCAAAATCCCCCGGTTAACCCAAACCCTGACTCGGTTCATCCCATGGTCACACGTTTCTGTGTCGAGACTAATCGTCCCACTGAGCGTCTCAATTTACATGTGTCTTCGGTTTCACCTTTACCAAAATCTTATCATGATGCGTTCAGTGATTCAAACTGGCAAAATGCTATGCGTGATGAATATCATGCGCTTATTAAAAACAAAACTTAGACTTTAGTACCTAGACCACCGGATACCAATATTGTGTGTTGTATGTGGCTTTTTCGTCATAAGTATCTGGCAGATGGCACGCTTAGTCGCTACAAGGCTCGTCTTGTGGCGAACGGTAGTACACAGTTAGAAGGGGTTGATGTTGATGAGACTTTTAGTCCGGTTGTTAAACCAGGTACTATTCGGATTGTCCTTAGTTTAGCCTCTTCTCGACATTGGCCGATTCATCAACTCGATGTCAAGAATGCTTTTTTACATGGTGATCTTTCTAAGACAGTTTATATGCATCAGCCTCCTGGATTTTGGGATTCTGTTTATCCTGATTATGTGTGTTTATTACAGCGGTCTCTCTATGGGCTAAAACAGGCCCCCAGAGCTTGGTTTCAGCATTTTGCATCTTATATTACTCGGGTTGGCTTTTCTCATAGTCGTTGTGACTCCTCTTTATTTATCTACAGACAGGGGACCGATACTGCTTACTTGTTATTATATGTTGATGATATTGTTCTCACAGCTTCTTCTGAGAGTTTGTTGCAGCAGATTATTAGATCGTTACATCAGGAGTTTGCTATGACAGATCTGGGTCAGCTCAATTATTTTCTAGGTATATCTGTTAAACGTGATTCTTCGGGGTTGTTTTTATCTCAGAAGAAATATGCTATTGAGATTCTTGACAGGGCACATATGGATAATTGTAATCCCTGTCGGACTCCTATTGATACTGAGTCTAAACTGGGAAGTGATGGTGATCCGGTTTCTGACCCGACTCTTTATCGGAGTCTTGCAGGTTCTCTACAGTACCTCACTTTTACTCGACAAGATATTTCTTATGCAGTTCAACAGGTGTGTCTTTATATGCATGATCCTCGGGAGCCTCATTTTTTGGCTCTTAAGCGGATTATGTGGTATGTTCGTGGTACTTTGGATTATGGGTTGCAGTTATTTTCTTCCTCTACTACAGATTTGGTTGCATATTCAGATGCGGATTGGGCTGGTTGCCCTACTACTCGACGATCGACTTCTGGTTATTGTGTATTTCTTGGCAACAACTTACTCTCTTGGTCCTCAAAGCGTCAGCCTACGCTCTCTCGTTCCAGTGCTGAGGCTGAGTATCGTGGTGTTGCCAATGCTGTTCCTAAAACTTGTTGGTTACGGAATCTCTTACGTGAGTTACATACACCATTGTCTTTCGCTACGCTTGTTTACTGTGATAATGTTAGTGCTGTCTATTTATCCTCTAATCTGGTTCAGCATCAGCGCACCAAGCACATTGAGATTGATATTCACTTTGTTCGGGATTTAGTTGCTGCTGGTCAGGTTCGAGTTCTTCACGTTCCTTCGCGTTATCAGTATGCCGATATATTCACTAAAGGCATGCCTTCCACATTGTTTGAGGAATTTCGCATCAGTTTGAGCGTCCGGTGTCCTCCCGCTCCAACTGCGGGGGAGTGTTAGCCCGTATTTGTCTAGTATTATTGGATTATCATTGCATTGGGCTCTAGCCCAAAGTCTAGATGGTTCCTTGTAAACATTTATAATGTACCATATGTTTTATGGAATGACAAGAATACAGATTTACACAAAACCCTACAGATCCTATCACTGTGTATACTTTAGATACTATCTTTCTTTCAAACATAAGTTGTATCACTTTATTGAAAACTTTTTATTTTCGAAAACTTTCTATTTTTAGAGAGTTACTATTTTTAGAAACGTCATCGTTCATTAAAGTCGTCAAACCCAAAATATCATGATCGTAATAATAATAGTGTTTATTATTTTTATAAACATCCAACAAGTCTCATATCGACCCGTTGACTTTCAAAAGTCAACGTTAGACTTCATTTGACTTTTACAAATATATATACTTTTTACTTAGATCTGACCCGTCCAAAACGACCCGCTATATCACATTTTCACGACAAAGAGATTTTATGCAAAACGACATTCCGGGCAACTTTTTAGTTTTGGCCGAGACCTGAAACTCGAAGGAAAATGACCAAAATGCCCCTGCAAGTTTCTGCGGAAACTTGTTATGTTTTTAATTAAAGTGCAGAATTTGACTTTCAGTTTTGACCTATTATTACGCGATTTTAAAACTAACAAGCCTCGCGGCAAAGTAAAACGACATTCCGAACAACTTTCGTGTTTCGCTGGAAGGCTAAAACGGACTCGAAGGTGTTCAAAACAGGTGTTTAATTTTCTGTCAGACTTGACCAAATAATAAGAACTGATTGCAAGTATATAATTTTTCCCAAACTTAAATCGGCCATAAAATCTTCGTTTTTAAGAGTTACGGGACGATCGAATTACCGAAACATTCATTAGGACGAACTCTATAATATTTTTAAATCAAAAATCAAATTTTACAAAATCTCGAACCTCAAAATACGAGCCAAACTTTTTGCTCGAATTTGTACTTTTCGAAACCCATTAAACGGCCATTTTCGGCTTCCGACAACATCAAATCAACATCATCTAGCCTATTTATATCATCCAACATCATTCCTAATCTAGTCTAACGCAAGATTCAACATCATCTAGCCTATTTATATCATCCAACATCATTCCTAATCTAGTCTAACGCAAGATTCAACATCATCTAGCCTATTTATATCATCCAACATCATTCCTAATCTAGTCTAACGCAAGATTCTCGGATTTCATCATATGCAATAATCAATACTCGACATAATCGCGAAAGTAATTATAATACTAGTATTAAAATACTTACAACGAAGTGGAAAAACAAAGATGATCGAAACCTTCGTTTCCTTTGCTAGCCGCGGCTCGAACTCAACCCGAATACACAAACCGCGACTTTTTAACAACAACCCACTTACAAGAGTACTTATCTAACACTTCTAAACAATATTTTTGACCCATTTCGACAAGAGCTCGAACCAAATTAAATCTAGTGAAATACTTGTTGCATGTCAAAAATTCAAGTGGGGATGTGTTTAGTTTTGTGTAAGGATCAATATTTTATAATCGGATTATATTGCATGTCAAAATCCGGCGAGTGGTGGTGGTGTTATGGTGGTGGCCGGCGGTGGATGAACAAGGAGAGGGAAGAAGATGAAATTTATGTAAAAATAGTATAAGTGTGTGTGTTAGTCTTTGTATAGAAAAATACTTTGGTCATTTGGCAAAAATAGTCCTTTCTTATTTTCTTCTTTAAATTTTTGACACACATATCTTTTACTTAAATAGAAACCGATAACCATGGCTCGGGATTAAACTTTCGAGACCATTCTTATTTCCGTCACACTTTTATTTGTTAACAAAATTTACTTAAAATGTTAAATCACGTAAAACACGACTTTTAAACACGGTTTTTATGAAAACTCAGGGAAAGTCATAAAACACTAAAATAAATATAGTTTTGCTCTCAGAGAAAAAATATAAAATTTTCAAATTTTCTCAAACGTTAAAACGAATAGAAATTCTAAACACGACTTACGAAATAGCCAGAAATAATGATTTTTATCAAATCGCCCAAAACGAAAAACGATTATTCCATATCGGTCGTAGAAAATAAATCGTGGCTCGAGATAATCGTCGGCCTAAAACTCGAGTTGTTACATTCTACCCACCTTAAGGGAGCGCCGTCCCGGTGCTCAATTCAACTTATTCGTGCTAAACTCACTTATATAGATATAGGCTTCCATCCTCGAACAAACTCATGCGTTCTCACGCGACGTATACGCGACGTTACACTCGATAAATACGAGGCGAAAAATCAACACAAAACAAATGGTAAATTTTACCAACGAGATCGAATTACATTTGCTCTTATCATGAGAGGCAAAATACGCCACGGAACATATCCGAGAAAAACATACATCACGTCGTTCTCAAAGGAAGACTTTAAACGAGAGATCAACCCAAATCTTAGTTTCGTGATCATGCCAACAAAACAAAGCGCACATCGCTACACAAAACCAAAACATACGTCGGCCTCCCGGTCTCATTTAATAATGCACCACCAGTTGCGAAAACATTTCGGAACATACATAACTCCATCGAACACACTATAACATTATTTATACATAATCACATATTCGCCACTTTAAAGCGACTTCACATTTCAGCCTAGCTTTACTTAGGCGTTTCATCAAAAAGAGACGTTATAAATAAGTAATCACTATCAATTCAGATTTTATTACGACTTCAAAAGAGACGCTTATAAACCAAAATCACATATGATTTTATTTAAAAAGAAGATCAGAGTTACAAGGTCCCAAACTAGTTTAGAAAATATATTTCTAGTGAGTCACATCACGACTCGTTTTCTCAAAAATCACATTATCGAATGTACAAAATTTCACCGAGTTACAATCCTTGATATCCGCGTTCCGTCCCATCCAAGACATCACAAGCACCTAAACCTGAGATAATGCTTAAAAACATCAACACAATGGTTGAGTGAATTCATAGAGTTTTCAAGTAACAATTAGAACACATATTTGGTTCCACAAAACATTTATAACCTTAGAACGCCGTTTGGTTCCATCAAAAACAGGTATGACTTGCTAGCTAGGCAAACCACACCACATTTCCAACTTTCACGAGCCCGTGTACCGAACCTTAACGCATTTATCATAATTGATAAATAAGTGACCGGGTAGTATGCCACCACCCCTATACCCAATACAAAATGTTCGTTACAGGGTGTTAACCATCGGATCCAGACCTCGTACAGGGTTGTCAAACCTAATAGATCTATTTAATGCATTCAGCGTTTACCTCCTTGGTAATTAACGAGTACACAGTCAATGGCATAAACTCATGACAATGAAATCATATTATCATTTCAAAACACTTGCGTTCCATTTTTAGAACAAACCACAACATCAAGCATATATAAAATTGCTTATGTTCAATTCATAAAACAAGCAACAACAAGTACGTATAAAACTACTTGTGTTCCACTTTCCAAAACAAACAACAACAAGTACACGTAATGTTACTTGTGTTCCATTTTTCAAAACAAGCATGTATCCCCCTCGCGGGTTTTAAAACAGTTCAAAAGTGAGGCTATGAACTCACCTTGATCAAAGACCACGATCAATAATCAATTAATCACGAAACGTCACCGATAACGAACTCGACCGCGACCTATAATTATGTCGCTCGGTTACTATATAATAAATTACGATCGAATGATGCATACATCGCAACGATAGAAATCGTATAAAATACACATGTGATGAGAAATCCTCTTGCGCGACCTAGATCCTGTTAGCCCATATTTGTCTAGTATTATTGGATTATCATTGTATTAGGCTCTAGCCCAAAGTCTAGATGGTTCCTTGTAAACATTTATAATGTACCGTATGTTTTATGGAATGACAAGAATACAGATTTATACAAGACCCTACATGGTATCGAGTCAAACAAAATAATGATCCTCTTCACCAAAACCCTAACAACCGTATTTTCCAATCTTCTGTATAACTGTGTTGGTGATTCATTTGTGGTAACGGATCCACACGTTTTGTTATTTGTCGTGCTTTAGGTCACGATTTGGATTGGTATTGTGTTGGTGATTCATTCGTGGTAACGGATCTACACGTTTTGTTATTTGTCGTGCTTTAGGTCATGACTTAGTTTGGTATTGTGTTCGTGATTTGTTCGTGGTAACGGATCCACACATTCAAAGTAATCCTTTATATTGTGTTTCACTGTTACATTTATTATCAAAACCCTAAGCCCTACGTCACATTTATTATTCCCTTATACATTGTTACATCAAATATAAAACCCTACATCAACTAAATCCCTTGCACTACCCGTGGATTCCTCATCCGCGTCGCTGATATGAAAAAATCAGCAGTCAAACGCGGAGCAGGAACTGTAAGAATACTATTGAATGCAATCTTTACCCATCCGGATGGCGGGAAATACAAAAAAAGGGGGCCAATTTGTATATATTTATGAAGACTGTGAAGACCAAATGGGCCCTCGCAAGCAATTTACAAACAGCCACAGCTATTTTGTGCAATTGACCAAAGACACTGTAAAGACTTTGAAGGCCCAAAGTCCTAGCCCAGTTTAAGTCCAATCTCAGCCATTGTACCACCAATAAGCCCAATAACCAAAACCTGTACTTTATTGGGCCTTTTAAAAGCCCAATAACATAGCCTAAAACCTTATTGGCCCCCAGACACACTCAAAGTTGGCCCCCAATACAGAAGCCCAAATAAATAACTCCAAGCCTCAAAGAAAATGTCATACCACTAATGCCTCTTTTTTTAAACCAAGGACTCAAAAGAATGTGAAATTTTGAATAAAAAACCTTGTGTTTTTATAATGTTAAAAATGATAAAAATTTTTATAAAACTCAAGGACCAAAAATGTAAATTTTAAAAACTTTGTTTTATAATTAAAATTGAAAAAATAAATAAAAAGGGCCAAAAATGCCAAGTTTAAAAGTGTTTTATAAAAGAAAAGTGGTAAAAAAAAAACACAAGGGCTGAAATTGCAATTTTCCAAAAAATCCTTTTAGTTATAAACCACAGGGACCTGATTTGCCATTACCCTAAACCTTCTTTGTTTTCTTTTTATAAAACAGAGGGACCGAAATGGTCACTTTCCAAACTAACTTATAACTGAAAATTCGGCTTAAAGGAAATGAAAAGAGAAGGAAAGTTGGGGGGGCATTCTTGCCTCTTCCCCATTCTTCGCGTTTAAACCCTGCAACCCACCCCCCGTACCCGCCAAAACCATACCAGCCATTTCCCACGGTTTTTCTTCCCAAACCACCTCCCACGTATTCTCCCAGCTCACCCTATACCATTTCCCACCTTATTGTACACCTATAACCCCTTCCCACTTGCAAAACACTCAACCCCGAAAACCCTTTCAATGGCTGAGATCATGAGAAGGCATATGGAAGGCTAGGATTGCTTGGGAAGCATTGTGCACTCACAACAAACTCATCCCAAGTCCTTTGGACTGCTATAAAAGAGCCAAGACCAAGCCGAAGCAAACACACCATTTTTTTTATGTTTTTAGTTTAAATTTAATTCCAAGTCTTTCTTTTAAGCATTTAAGTGTAATTCAGTTCATTTAAAAGTTTTATGTTGTAACATCTTCAGTTTTAATAAAAGTTAAGAGTTTTTGTGATATAGCCATTGTCAAGAATTTAAAATCTTATTTAAACCCTTTTAATCTGTTTAGACTTATATAAAAACGTGTAAAAGTTGTTAAACTCAGCTTATGAACTTGTTTCACCCTTTTATTTCTTTTAAAAAGCTAAAAAGAAGCAAAATTTATACTTAAGGGGGTGTTTGGTTTACACTTGAAAATGGGTCATATGGGGGTTTTCATGGGTTGTAACCACTCAGCCAACTTTGGCTGAGTGTGTGGGGTTTATTAGACCATTTAAATCACAAGTTTTAGTTTGAAAATAAGTTTTTAAGTAGTTTCTATATTCTGTCAAAGTTTTATAAGCTACAAAGTGTGCTAAACCACTTAAGCTGTGTAGACAGCTTAAGCACACCTTGTTTGTGCTTATTTGAGTATTACTAGCCCCTTTCAAGAGCACCCTTGTCCTGTTATTATGAAATTGACCAAGCCAAGTCAAAGTACTTAAACCCCATTTCTTTGTAAACCCTTAATTTCAAGCCACAAATTCAGCAACTTTTTCTTAACCTTAAGCTCTCATAGTTTGGAAATAAGCTCATTTGCCTCCCTTATAAATCTGTTTGTGCTTGGATTTGGCTAGAAAGCCCTTTAGAGCTTATTTTCATAAGCCCAAATAAGCCACCTCAGTGCTGAATCTCTTCCCCTGGTGCTGAGCACCTAGATTCAGCACTCTTTATCTTGCCAATTTTGTATTAAGCACTAGGATATTTTTGCTTTTTCATGTAGCTTATAGGTCCCACTCTTAGGTTTTCCAGCTTATTTCCTTTAGTTTGCTTTTTAGTGTAGCTTAATCTTAGGCTTTAAGTCACCTATTTCTGCTTTTTTTTACCAAACTGTTTAATATAGCTTATTCATAGTTCAGCTTATTTTAGGGCTTATTAGATTGCCATAGCTTATCTAGGAGTCCCTTAGTGTAAGTCTCTTATTCCCCTAGCTTTCTAGCTTATTTTGTAGCTTAAATCCCAAAAAGAAAAGAAAAATAAGCTAAAAAGCTTATTTAGTCCTGCAGCCCCATTAAGCTACATTTCTGGCTTATTAAGCTCA